>MU188400.1:0-62961 GCA_016904865.1 Pissodes strobi
AAAAAAAATTGCTTTAGGAAAAAAAATGAAAAATGCGAAAACATTGAAAAAAACGTAAAAAAATGCTCGGAAAGTTAATAAAGGTATTATAAAACCAAATAATAAAAAAATAGAAAAAATGGAAAATATTGTTCGGAAAGTAAATAAAAGTATCATAAAACGAAATAATAAAAAAATAATATAAAAAAGTTAGAGAAACGTGGTTTTCGATGAAAAAAAAAGCGAAAAATTAAATAAAAAAAGTGTCGAAACCAGGGGCAAAAGTTGAGAAAGAAAAAGCTTAAGAATATAAAAACTCAATTTCTAATATCTCTCAGAAGTTTCACTTCAGTTGTGTGCTTATAAAGATGAGGCACATAATTTTTTTTTAATCTTATTTTGCTTCAGTTATTTGAAATGTCACAATATGAAAGTATTATAAACGCCGAAAGATATACAGGCAGCCCAAAAACCTCCATAGGGTTTACCCATCGACCAATTACACATTACCGTATATGATGTCCAAAAACGATTTCATAAACCATAATATGGTATAAACTTGGAGACTTTAACCGGAAAACACATAGTGACTTGTACGGATGCTTTTTAAGTTACTGTAGGTATATTATGCTAAATTATGTGAAGCTAATGATTTAATTGTTTTGAAATTAACATGTGAAAAAAGTGGTTGTTTTTGGTCAAAACGATCAATAAAACACTTTTTATAATAATACTTATACTGAAACTACTCATACCCAGGCCATGTGTGTGGCATGACCCTCGTTTATTTACTTTATTTTATTATCGAGAACCTTTTACCTACGATGTGTTGGTCCCAGGGTCTTTTTCCAAAGAACACATTTTATTTTAATAATAATTAGAAAATTTATATATTGAACATTTCAGGGCACTATCAATTTAACATTTATAGACAACCAAATGGACATTTTGCTAAGAACGTTATGCGATAGCCAAGAACCGCGTTTCTCTTTTTATTTCCTATTAAGTTTTTTTTTTAATTATTTTATAATACTTTTATTAACTGCCCGAACAATTTTCATCTTTTTTTAATTTTTTTTTTCTTATTTAGTTTTATAATACTTTCATAAACTTCCCGCACAATCTCTTACGTTTTTTTTTTCTTCTTCCCTTTTATAACACTTTTATTAACTTTCCTTTTTTTTCTCTTTCCATTTAAAAAAAAAACCATAGATTTTTTTTCCTTTCCGTTTTTACCATCTTCGACCTCGTAGCTAAACTCCTTCGCTTTTTTTGCCGAAAACCGCGTTTTTCCAAACTTGTTTTTAATATTATTATTTTTTTCTTATTTCGTTGTAAATGTATTAACTTTCCGAATAATTTTTTACGTTTTTTCAATTTTTTTAAATTTTTTCGAAAATTTTTGTGTATCCGGGGAGCGCTTGTCAGATTTTCGGTTGGAGGCTCCATTGCAGAGATATCGGCAAAAACCTTACTCCCCATAATCTCCCTTAAATTAGAACCTCGGTCCCCCATATGTTCAAAGGTAGCCCCCCATGAGGTGCACCTACCATAAAAATTTCGACCCCGGAACACCTCGTTCTTCCGAAATTAAATATTTTAGTTTTTCTTCTCCCCTTCTCCTGGTCGAACGGAGGGGAGGGGGGGTACGGGGTACAGTTTTCGTCCAGGATCCTCATTTTACCCCGGCTACATACCCTGAAAATTTCAGCCCTCTAGCTATACTGGAACATACTTAATTAAAGAGGCGTTTCACTTTGATAAGCGTTTCATTTTTTCTGACTTTACCCTCGCTAAAGAAGTTACTTCAATAATAATTAATATACAAACAAACCAAAGGAAACTGGCGTTGACGCAAAAATTTTGTCGTCGACGACTGTACTAAACAAATCTCGGACTGAACTAAACTGACAAGCACGTGGAGATGACAGTTGGCCGGTTTACCTCCCACTCTAAATTTTTGAGATGGATTTATGTTGTCGCTCTGCGGTTGTTATTCTCGGGTATGGATAACTTTATTCTTCAAATAATCCCTATGACAACGATTGTTAATACAATCGTAACCATAGTAATTATAGGCTTCATAACTTTATACAATCGATATCTGCTACTTCAGAAACCGGACATTAGACCAATACATTTGATCTTGAGATTATTTGGAAGGTTGAATTTCTATCAGTAAAATCAATCATCTTTCAAAGTATGGTTTTGAATTTACCATTGAATGACCTTGGAATTGTCATCGGTTTTGGTGTGCGGTGTTTGACCATTGAGACTTTCTGTATAAATTTGCTTGCATAGCAAACTCACCATTTACTAATCAATTGCAGCAAGACCTCTTACGTCCACAGAAAAATAGAAATATCGCGCTATGTATTATGCATGTTGAAACTGTCTAAGATAAATTATGTTTTTTTTTTGTTAATTTTTAACCTCCCATACAATGTTAAAATAAACAATATACTTAATAATGGGGTTGAGTTTCACAGCGTAGAGTCATTACGTCATTAATAGTGTGACAAGTGTACGTAATTAAGAACATGGTATTAATGACTACTCGCTTTGAAATAGTTTCCTATCACTTTGTATGATAAAACACGCAACTTAATATTTCAATCGTTTCTACCAAAACGTTTGTTGGCAATCTTCCAGGGGATGGATACAGTAGAGACTATGAATAAGTTAGAGGACAAATACACTTTGACTTATTTGGGATGGACCACACAACTATTCTCGCAGGTAATACAAGATCAAAAATAAATTTTGGTGTATTCGAATAAAAGTTCAAGCATAAACAAACGCTTTATTAGAGTACTTATATCAAAATAATAATAATAATAATAGATAACATTTTGAATAAAGACACTAGTTGCAAAAATTTATATATATATAATAGAATACATACGCACACCTATATACTCTTTTTGAAGATGTGACGCTGACACTGTAAACCGTTATTCTCATGTAAGCATTATAACTGATAAGAATCAACTACCATTCTTCAAACATTTGTCTATGCAGCTAAGAATACCTTGTGAAGACATTCTAGTACTGCTGAATGAACTTGAAGATTCTGCTGATAATTATATGAAATATCTAAATAATTCTAGATGACGGGCTATCTATCCCTTCCCTATAATAATTGCTCCAATAACGTTGCGGCGAACGGAAGATAACAGAATTATAAAGAAATATGGAAATAAACCTGTAATTTGAAAGAAATAATTCACTTTTATATGATTTTTGTTTAGTAGTATATGGGTACGTTGAGGGCACTTTTTATATTTGATACTTTTAGTTATTTTAATCATTTTTCTCTACCAAAATTTCAGAATATTCAGAATATTTGAGACCAAAAGATAAATAACCTATTAATGACAGTTTCTTTATTTTTCCTTCTTGATTAATAATTATAATCGAAAAATAATTATTTTTATGAAAATTAATATCCACATTCGTTATTTTATAAACATCCATTTACAAGAGAATTTTTTTCTACAATAAAATTAAACTTAAAAGATAATTTAAAATCATATTTATTCAAATACAATCTGATGAAAAGATTTATCACCTGGTAATTTTTTTGAACCTTTGTAAATTAGATTATAATTTTTACAATTCAAATCATAAAGATCGTTTTCATTTTTTACCAGATTCGAAAATTTGTTAGGTAAAATAATTTTAAATTCATAATCTAAAATAACTGATAATTTCTCCCCATATTTAGTATTAATAATTTCAAAATTTGAAGTGTGATAAGGTTTGTCGACTTTTAAATCGGATAGTCTTTTATATTCGATAGAATTTCCACATAGGTTTAATTTGTTTTTCCAATCATCCATTATTTAATACGAAAAAAATAATTATTTATCAATACTATATTTTTTAATTACGCATGCATCATAATCAACGATTATCGCACGCTGCAGCGTGCTTAAATAGTTATTTGTGTATTTAGACCGCAAAGTAACGGATTGCCGCTTGAGAAAGAATGTTACTGCGCGACGCGTAGCGGAGCGCAGTAATCTTTCGAAAACGGCAATCTTACTTTGCGCTCGAAAAACACACAGAATTTTTTCCACGAAAAAAAAATAAAGATAAATATCTTGAAAAGATTCTCTGTGATTGTGGACGATACATATTTAAAAAGGTTATGAAAAAACATTTAGACACAAGAATTCATTATTCAAGAACGGATGAACACTTAACCAAAAAGTGTTCGCAATGTAAAGAAATTAAAAATATCGATTTATTTTATGAAAACGAAAAGTCATTGGACAAACACGCGTCATGGTGTAAAAAATTTGTAAATGATTATAATAGAGAACAATATCATATGAAAAAGGTAGTTCAAAAATAAAATTTAAAAAAATAACATTTCTTTATAAAAATGTTTTCTTATTAAATAACAGGTAAAAAATCAAAAATCAAATTTAAAGAAATTTTCATAAATTTTTTTTCTAATAAATAATATAAAAATGGAAAAAGAAAAAATAGAATCATTCAGTCATGAACGACGGAATGAAAGTTTAAGAGAAGTAATAGAACAGATTTCTAATAGCTATGAAAAACCAGCATTATATAGCTATGCTAAAAATCATAATATCAGATTATCGAAAAAATATATTTATTATAAAAAATATGAATTAACAGAAATTATAATTACAAATGAGATTGAATGAATAATAAAAAATGGATCAAAATCATTTCTTAAAGAATTTAATTTTGCAGATGATTTATTTTCAAATGAAAAAAAAGATCAAAATCCTTATAAAAAGTTTCATGATGATTTATTTTCAAATGATAAAAAAAATCAAAATCCTTATAAAAAGTTTCATGATGATTTATTTGAGAAACAAAAGGAATTTCGGGACGAAACATTCAGTATTATTAATCTTCTTCTTCTTCTTCTAGGTGCCATGACCGTTTAACGATCGTTGGCGATCATTCTGGCTATCATGTTTGCAATCATTATTTTGTTGGTAGCCGCTCGGAAAAGTTGTATAGTGGTGAGACCAAACCACTGTCTGAGATTTTTGAGCCAGGAAGTTCTTCGTCTGCCAGGGCGTCTCTTACTATTAATCTTACCCTGTATTATAAGATGTAGAATGTCATACTTTTCTGGGTGTCTCATGATATGTCCGAAATATTCAAGTTTTCGTTGTTTTACAATATTGACCACCTCTGTATCTTTATGCATTCTTCTAAGCACCTCCTCGTTCGTGATCCTTTCCACCCAACTCACTCTTAACATCCTCCTGTACAACCACATCTCGAAAGCTTGTAGACGTTTGAGCGTGGCTTCTGTTAGTGTCCAGCTCTCGACTCCATACAAAAGAACTGGAAAGACATATGCTCTAATCATCCTCATTCGCAGGGCAATCGATAGATCGTGACTGGTAAAAAGTTTTTTCATGCGAATAAATGTTGCCCGGGCACACTCAATACGTATTTTGATTTCAACTGATGGATCCCAGTCCTCGTTTATCCTGCAACCAAGGTAGCTCGCACTTGAGACTCTGTCTAATTGTGTTCCGTTGACGTAGACACTAGCAACTTGATTATGAACTCCTTTGCTTATTAGCATGTATTTGGTTTTTGCCGTGTTTATTTTCAAACCAAATACTTCGCAAGCTTCCGTCACCCTATTAATAAGTTTCTGTAGGTCATCGATGGACTGCGCGAGTATTACGGTGTCATCCGCGTATCTTATGTTGTTGAGAATTTGTCCATTTATCACAACTCCCAAATCCATGTCTGCTAGGGCCTGCCCAAATAACTCTTCAGAGTATAAATTGAAAAGGAGTGGCGACAATATACATCCCTGTCTCACACCTTTCTTCACCTCAACATCTTCCGTCAGGTGTCCGTTAATTCTGACTTTGGCAGACTGGTGCCAATATAAATTACCTATCAAGCGGATATCTTTGTCATCAATACCAGTTGTTTTGAGTATCTCCATAAGTTTGTCATGTCGCACTTTGTCAAAGGCTTTTTCAAAATCCACCAGGCACACGAACACGTCAGAGTCAACGTCTCGGCAGCGCTGTATTAGTACTTGAACTCCAAAGAGCGCTTCACGCGTTCCCAATCCTGATCGAAATCCAAACTGAGTTCTGCCGATGCTCGCTTCTAATTTTTGATATATTCTCGAATGAATAATACTCAAGAATACTTTAAGAAGGTGGCTCATCAAGCTGATGGTACGGTAGTCACTACATTTTGTAGCGCTGTTTTTCTTAGGGATTGTAACAAAAGTTGACCTCAGCCAGTCGGTTGGAATAACGCCCGTATTGTATATTGTGTTGAAGAGTTTTGTTATCGTTGTTATTCCCATATCGCCTAGCAATTTTACTATCTCACTTCGCAATCCATCAGGGCCCGGTGCTTTGCCATTCTTTGCCATTTTTAGGGCTTTTTCTACTTCTTTTTTGCTGATAGGTGGACCAGTGACCACTTCATCTATTCCATGCTCTTGATTTCTGTTGTCGTCAAACAGTTCCGAAACATACTGTCTCCATCTTTCCAGTATCAGGTTTTGATCTGTAATAAGTTTGCCGTTTTCATCTTTTAAGTTTCCAACATTTACGTTATGCTTTTTCCCGGCAATTTCCTTGAGTTTTTTATGTAGGTTAAATGAGTCGTGATTTTTATCGTATGACTCGATCTCTGCACATTGTTTGCTGTGCCACTCTGCCTTTGCCTGCCTTATTTTTCTCCTAATTTCTGACTGTATTTTTAGGTACTCCAGTTCGTTTTGGTTCTTGAAACTTCTCCGCTTGTCCATAAGGGCCAAGATTTCTTCGGTCATCCATGTTTGTTTCTTTTTGTCTTCACGCCCTGCGAATGTAGATTCTTGAGCTTCTAGCGTGATGTTTTTTAGTCTGGTCCATTGTTCTTCAACATCTGTAACTTGGTTGTCCTGTTCTCCGAGTTTCTCCTCCATATACTGTGTAGCTCGAGCGCACATCTCTGAGTCTTTAAATTTTTCTGGGTTTAGTTTCCTTGCATGTTGTTGTCCTTGTCTCATTCTTTTAAACTTCAGTCTAATCGAAGCTAGTAACAAAATGTGGTCTGTGGGTACATCCGCTCCAGGAAAGGTTTTAACCGATTTTACAATATTTCTGAATCTTCTGTTTATTGTTATATAGTCGACCTGATTACGAACTATTTTCTCAGGGGTGTCGGCAGGGGATTTCCACGTATACAAACGTCTTTTTGGAAGTTTAAAGAACGTGTTTGTGATGACCATTCCTTTGTCAAGGCAGAAGCGTGCGAATAGATCGCCTCTATCGTTACGAATTCCAAGTCCATATTGCCCGATGATGTCCTCGTATTTACCTTGACCTATTTTGGCATTGATATATCCCATTATTATTGTAACATCCTTCCTCTTTATATTAGATGTGATCTGTTCTAGCTGTTCATAGAACTGTTCTATAAGTTCTTCTTGTGCGTCTTTTGTAGGGGCATATACTTGAATTATATTCATATTTATTGTTTTGGTTTCAACTTGAATCATAATTATTCTATCTGACAGATAGACTACATTCTTAATAGCTTTAGCAGCCTCAGGTGCGACGATAATCGCAACACCATTTCGGTGTTGGTTGCTGTCTTTGCCGCTGTAATATACGCTGTAATCGTCAATATGGCAATTTCCAGACCCTGGCCACCTCATTTCACTGATCCCCAGCATGCCAATATTTAGTCGTTTCATCTCTTGGATGGTGTTTTGAATTTTTCCTGGTTCATACATGCTTTTGATGTTCCATGTTCCAATCTTTAAATTGTGGTTCTCAATGTTGATAGCAGCTGACCGGGAGATTCTTAGCACCCCTGCCCCATTTAAGGGGCGCCCGTACTCGGGGCCGTTAGATTTGTCAGCCATTATCCATGATTATCCTGTGGATGCTCATGCGAGCCCTTAATGTGGTGGTTTCCATTGCCTTCCACATCTCAATGCCGTTGACTAATATTTAGTTCCTCCGCCTTTGGGGTCGGTTTCTCAACCCCAGGACAATGAGTTGCCCTACCACATGCCAGTTCATCCACCCGAAGCTGTTGACCGGCAAGTAGGTGACTACTTATACCGGCAGTCACTCGGTCTTAGGGTATGATATTAGGGAGGAATTATCAGGTTTCGGTAGGTGATATAGGGATGGGACAATGGCTTCCCCCGTATGGAGGTGGGAGATAAACCAAGGTTCGCGTGGGCAGGGGCGCGTCCTTGAAGTAGATCTGTCATCTATTGGGATTATAGATGAATATCTACCCGCTACCATTAGTATTATTAATACAGGGCGAGAAAGATATAGTAGAAAATTTAATACTTATCAAAAACAATTTGAAATTAGATTTAATAATAAGATGTCTGATAAATTAAACAAAATATCTGATAAAAATGAGATTATAGATTTGTTTAAAAAAAGTGTACACAATATGATTAAGAAGGTTAAAAGTGAAACGACTTTTCACAAAGATGATTTAATGAGTGTTACCATTTCACATGACAATCTTTATCATCCTATATCTACAAAATTATCTAAAAATGTTAATGCTGAAAATATCATGAATCATTTTGCTAATATTATAACCTCTAATGAAGAAATTAATATTGAGGGTTGTAAATTTGATTTTCTAGTTGTTAATATACCCAGAGGTGGTAAAGGGGAAAAGATTTTTAATATAACCGAAGATAGATGGACCAAAAGATCTATAACAACAATAAAAAATAATGATAATTTATGTTGTCCAAGAGCAGTAATCACAGCATTAACTTATGAAACAAATGTTATTATGGAAAGAGAATTAACAGAAAATGAGATTATATATATAAGAAGGGGTAAAAAATTGCAAGAACAATTGGCTAAACAGTTATGTAATAGAATGTATAGAAATTATGAAGATGCTTTTAACTTGAAAGATATAAGAAAGATTGAAAAGACATTAAACATTCAAATAAATGTTGTTTGTGTAGAAAATTTCAACTCTATTATTTATAAAGGAAAAGAAAAAGAAACTAAAATTTATTTATATAAAAATAGAAATCTTTTTGATGTTATTAACAGTTTAACAGGTTTTTATGCCTGTAGTTATTATTGCAAACTTTGTGATACAAAATATGAAAATAAAAATATACATACTTGTAAAGAAAGATCAAAAACATGTACTTTATGTATGAAATCAGAACATATGATAATAAATAAAATTTATTGTAAAAAATGTAATAGATACTGTTATAATAAGGAATGTTTAGAAAATCATGATCAAGTTTGTAAGGAAACTTATAAATGTAGAAAATGTAATAATATATGTATATGTATATGTAATAGAAAAGGAAATGAAAAGTTAAAAGGATGTACTTATTCAGAAAAATACTTATGGTTTGATACCAGGATATAATTACTTAGGTCCTGGAACAAAATTAGATGAAAGATTAGCGAGAGGAGATAAACCAATAAATAAATTAGATGAAGCTGCTAAAGAACATGATATATTTTATAAACATCATAAAGATACAAAATCTAGACATAAAGCGGATGAAGTTTTAGAAAATAAATCATGGGATAGAGTTTTATCAAATGATGCTAATTTGGGAGAAAAAACAACTGCTTGGTTAACTACAAATGCAATGAAATTAAAAAGACATCTTGGAATGGGTTTACAATAAATTTTTATATATTAAATGGAGTATAAAATTAATCTTTCAGAAAATCATAAAAATAAAATTAAGACAGGTTATAAAAAGAAAGTACCAGTTACTCTTCAATTAAAATCAGATCAGTTCTCAAATGGAAATGATAAAATTCTTTTAACTCAAAGACAAAGTAATAAAATTGAAAAATGTAAAAAAGATAATAAAGGTTGTAGAATTACTTTAACACATGATCAACTTAAAAAAATCATTCTGGAGGATTTTTACCTCTAATTTTTGCCGGACTTGGTGCTTTGGGAGCTTTAGTTTCTGGTGCAAGTGCGATAACAAATACAGTTATTAACAAAAAAGCTAAAGATAAAGAGTTAGAAGAACAAACTAGACATAATAAAGTTATTGAAGGAAAAGGATTAAAAAAAAAAGAAAAAATAATTCCATTATCTAATTTTGATATTATAAAATTGAGTAAAAATATTAAACATTTTAGAGGATGTTTTATGAAAGATGAGTTACCTAAAAAAACCTTATAATAATGAATCGGGGATACTAAATTTGGAAAATTCTTATCAAAATGGTTCTCATTGGGTTTTTTGGTTTAAAGAGGGAGATTTTAAATTTTATTTTGATTCTTATGGAGATGCTAATCCACCTAAAGAACTTGTAAAATATTTAGGAAAAGATAATCTTTACTATAATGAAAATAGGATTCAAAATTATAATGACCCACCTATTTGTGGTTATTTGTATTTAAAATTTTTAAAAAATATGAATAAAGTTGAGAAATCTTCGACTAAAAAATGAAAAATGTAATTAATTTTTTTCTGAATAAATGGAAAATGTTTTTGAGAAATATTCAGACTCCATTGTGAGATCCGAGTATCATAATTATTTACCACTTTCCAAGTTAAATCTTAATAATGTTAATAAAAAAACAACTTTCAAAATTGATGAAGGAGATGGATTTTTAAACATTAGACACGCAAAGTATGGTATTTATGGAAAATATTTACATGAAAATGGATCAAATTATGGAACTAATTCTAACGTCAAACTAATTGATAACTTTGTGGCTCATTTGTTTACACATATTGAAATTAAAAAACATAATAAACTTTTGGATGAAATAGAATATCCTGGTCAAGCAAGTACTATAAAAGGTACTGTTAGTTTTGCTTTTGATAATAGTTCAGGATTTCAATCTAGATTCACAGGAGGTGGTTATTTTCAAGCTGTAGGAAATTGATCTAATTTGGGACTAGGATTTTTTAAAGATATTAAAGTTCCAATTTTTAAGGGTGACTTTGAAATTTCTTTTACAAGAAATAATGATCACAATGCTCTATTCAGGTGGGCAAAGATAAAAGAAGATGGTACTCAAGATGAATCAACCAGACCTGGAAATGGTAAAATAGAAATTGAAGACTTTATAATTAGAATTCCAATAATTGAATATGATGATATCAGTAAAGTTCAACTAATTAATGAACTAAAAACTCTACCTCAACAAAATCAATATAATTTTATTTTTAACAGAAAAATATATCAGGCAAAACTTTAAACTTGAATATTACAAATAATTATCGAAATATTAGAAATCCTTTATTCGGAATGGTTGCTTTTCAAACAAATAGAATGGATAATCAAGATAAAGAAACAAGTGTATTTGATCATAGTCATGTTAGAAATGTATGGTTTGAAATAAATGGAAAAAGATATCCAGAAGAATTGGAAAATTTAGATTGGGATAATGAAAAATTTATAGTTGCTTATGATATGTATATGAATTATAAATGAGTTTTTATAAAACACATTTGGAATTTCCTTTAATATATTTGAATCCAGAACAGTTTAAAAATGCAAGACCTATTTATGTAATCGATATATCCAGACAACCAGAAAATATCTCAGAGTCTAGAAATAATATCATTTTACACGTTGATTTTGATAAAAATATTGACCCACCTATTGGAAATAATGAAGGTACAATTGCTTACATTTGTATGATTTCAGTTTCTGATTTTTCATATGATATTATAAATAACACAATAAAAGAAAATTATTAAAAAATCTTATTTGACTATTATTGGTTTTATTCTTAAATTGTTTTAAAGATACAAGTAAATCCATTTATAAAAACTTAATATATGTTTCCTGTTGCTCGACTACAAGATGTTATAATGATAAACAAATGATAACTTTACAAACAATTTATCTTACCGATATATTCCGAAATTATTTAGATTCAAATACAAGTTTTTAATTTAATTTTATTAATGATTTAAAGAAGTATAGAAAAATGATTAAAATGGCTAAAAACACCGAATAAAAAAAAAGTATCCTCAAGGTACCCATATACTACTTTGTTTCATTAATAATATATAAGGTATCCCTAGCAAAAACATTTCAGTTTAAGTCTTAGATGGAACATGTTAACAACACAATTGATAAGTTTGACCGACAGAAAAGTAGGGTAAATTATAGATTAGCTCGAGGTTCGGTTACAAAGTGACATCCAGCGGCGACTACTATATTTAACGGAAATGATTAAGAAAGGAATCTCAACTAAGAGATGATATGAATACAACCACAAAGCAATATGTAAATCATAAAATCATGAGTTTTGACAACGTTCTTCTAATATAATTAATAAAGTTTTTCTTGAGGTATTGAGGAAGGCCGTGCATCATGAAATGAATAGCGAAACCGTTAAAGATGTCACTAAGCAATTCATTTGTAAACAACTGTCAGAAGTTTAAAGGAATTGGAGGCTGAAGATGAACAAATAAAAAATATGGTTAATGGGAGTGGGTGATATGTACTGAAAATAAAAGAAGTACAATTTACGTCATGTGGTTCTATTTGATCTACTTAAATTTACATACGTTATATTAATCGATGAGTTATGTATATCCAGGAATCTCAGCCATTTTACGAAGAATTATTCTGGTAAATTCATACTTTGCATTATTTTAAATAATATATTTCTCCATAATACAACAGCTTAATTTATCTGAAAAATTTAAATATTTTACGAACAATAGCTTAATATGTTTCTTTTGGGGATGACGAACTATTTTTTGCACTAAATAGACACTTGGGCTATTTGTCTTTTGCATAGAAAATTGGTTGTCCTTGTGCGGATTCGTACATATGTGTAGATGGAATTATATCGCTCCGTCCTACCACGATGGTGTATAACCCTTATCAAAAATGCTATTGTAATTGCTTATACGAACTACGTCCTTCCACCGAGATGTACACTTTTGGGAACTTTTATATGACTGGATGCATCAATATATGTGTTTCGCTTAGCATTTATCGGTTTCATACTGATAGTGCGATGTTTCCTAATGTTATAAGCATTTGTTATTGTTAGTAAGAAATGTATCGTTTTATAAGAACCTCTAGCAGCAAACTCCTTGCAAAGATATTTTCTATAAATCGTATGACTAGTTCAATAAGCGCTGCTTTCTTGGTACTGTATGTTGAAAAACGAATAAGGTTGTATTTTATGAAAGGAGTTTGTAAATTAGTATTATAAAAATCTTTTCCTTGATCACTTTGATTTAAGATTTTTTTCTCGCGGTCCTGTGGAGTTCACTAAAGATTTGTAGTTTTTGTGGGGTCAGATCCATATTACGTCTCGTTAGGATCAACAGATTTTACAGTTGTTTGTGCCTTTACTTCCTCACCAAGTTCTTCTATAATTGACATTATTTCATTGCCGTATCTAGTAAGCCAACCTCCAGTCTTCTTGGAACTGTACCGTAGCCGTAATCATACCACTAACTTCACGGAATTATTCCAATAAACATAATCAGGAAGGAACACATTTTTTATTAGTAACCTAACCTTTATCTTTATACTGTCTTTGAACATCCCACATCTCATTCGATTTTCAGTATTAGCGGCTCTATGATATTTATATGTCTTTCGGCTTTTTTGCCTAAATCCTTGCGTGTTATCATAGTTATTGTAAGCAGCTCTTGTGATCTGTAATAGTTATTTACAATATTAGTGTTGTAAAGATTCATATTACAACACGAGATGTTAAAGTTGTCAAACGTGGCGTCAGCCGAGTTTGATAAAACATCGATTGTAGTAATATGAATTTACAACAAGAATATTGTATAAAATTTTACCTATTTTCATCTATGAATAAAAATATTTGGCAAAAGGCATTTTTTAAAATAAAAATGCACCTGCTATTAAGTTTACTAATCAAGTTTTTTATGTTACCTTTCGCATGGTTACTGTCGAAACTTTGTCAAACAAATCCAAAAATATAAAAACCGCTTTTCAAAATGAGCGATTCTGATAGAAGTTTACCCTCTGATATAGAAGCAGCGGCAAACGAAGCGATCTCAAGTTTAGTTCCGACAAAATCCAAGGCGCGGTATGAGTTGGAGTACCAGAAGTTTGAAGATTGGTGCAAAGCTAACAAAATAAAGGAGTTGTTTGAGAAAATCCTTTTGTTTTATTTTTCCGGAAAGCAACGCTCCCAGAAACCATCTACACTATGGACTCACTACTCAATGTTGAGAACTATGATTTCAGTCAAGAAAAATCAAGATATAAGCAGATTTTCTCAACTAATCGCATTTTTGAAAAGAAGTTCAGAGGGTTACAAAGCCAAAAAGTCCAAAGTTTTTACAAAGGAAGACGTATGTAAGTTTCTTAGTACTGCAGATGATGAAACATATTTACTTATGAAGGTTGTTATTATAATCGGCATTTTTGGGGCTTGTCGGCGCGAAGAACTAACTAAGTTAATGTTGGATCATTTGTATATAAAAATTGTGATTCCATGCTCGAAAACCAAAATTATCCGAGAATTTGTTATAACAGAAGGAAATGTGACAGGTGTCAACTGTTTATAGTTATTTTCCTAACTAGTGCGGAAAGTCATACTTTTCCGCACGCGATTGCAGTTTGCCGAACGACGCGCAGCGGAGTTCGGCAAGCAGTCGAGTGAGGAAAAGAGACTTTCCGCATGAGTTAGGAACAAAATTTTTTCTACAAGCCCCTAAATCAAAAATTGAACCGTCAATTTTGTTTCATTTGGGCAAATAGAATAGTTATTTTTGAGAAACATAGATTTTTTAGACAAGATTTTATTTAAAAAGCATAAAACAATAAGAATTTAATAGCAGTTATTGATATTTATGATACTGGGTGTCCCAAATTTGTAGGTATATTTCTTTTGTATAATAATTCTTTAATAATTATAATTAGTTTTCTGCTTTGTTATAACGAACATGACGTGTTCCTCTATATTTGGTATTATCAATATAGAAGGTACTGTGTGACAAACTTGTATACTTTTTTATGATATTGTTACTTTTCCGCACTAGTGCGGAAAAGTAGTGCGGAAAAGTACTTTTCCGCACTAGTGCGGAAAAGTTGCACTTTCTAAACTAAATTGAGTGCGGAAAAGTGAACTTTTCCGCACGAAAGTAGAAAAAGTATTTTTCGAAAATATGCTAAACTTCGTCCTCTTAATGCAACTCACAGGCGGTTTTTTGTATTCTACGGAAAAGGAAAATGTACCTCCCAGCCTGTCGGAATTAATAGTTTTGGAAGTATACCAAAAAAGGTTGCAACAAAACTTGGATTGAAGAATCCCGACGGATACACTGGACATTGTTTTAGGAGGTCCTCAGCCACCCTTCTAGTTGATGGTGTTGCAGATATGCAGATGTTAAAGCGTCATGGGGGCTAGAAATCCTCTTCTACGGCAGAAGGCTACGTTGAGAATTCTTCAGAAAATAAGAAACAAATAGCAAAGAATATCATGGGGTCAGACACGGATTTAATGATTGGAAATTAGAACGTAAAGGGCTCCATCACATCCACTTCTGGTATACAAATTTCTAACTGAAAAAAGTGTATTATTAATGTTTATAATAAACCTTAAGTGTTATAATTTAATAATAATTAATTTTAATTAATAATTGATAATTAATTTTATAATTGTTAATAATAAATAAATCATTCTTCTAAAAAGTGTGGTTTTATTTAACAGCAAAATGTTAATAAAACCGTTTTTTTTTTCATTACAGCACTAGTGCTGTAAAGGCATCTATTACAGCACTAGTTCTGTAATAGGTGCCCTTACAAAACGATTTATAGAACTGTAAAATTCATTTTATTAAATGAAAGTTGTTTCAGAGTCGATCTTGGTCGATTTTCTGAACAAAAAGAGATGTGCTCTTAGGCACTGAAATTTACCATAGGGCTAGTTCTAAAGTCATTTTGTAAATAAAACAAAAAGCTTTAGCATTATATGAATATTTTAATAAGTTACTTTACTTGAAAATAACTAGAAGCTCATAAATACACAAAATATAAACAGTGAATTATTGTACGTAGTCAGTGCTACGATGTGAACAATATTAGTCGAGGCAAAGTTTCGACCTTGAATAATATGACATAAATAAAACTCTTAAAATCTAAAGCAATGCATAAACAGTGGTAATACTTTACTAATATATGTTTATAAACATAACCTTGAATCTATGTACAGTTAAATGTCTATTAAAGTTCCTGCGGAACAGCTACTTATCAACTATATTAGTTGATTTAGCTTTGATATGAAATATAATAATATACAAGCAATAATAACAGGATTAATATTACCTTAGAGTTCACCTATAAGCTAATATGTACACTATGAACACCATTGACGAGAAACGTTCAATGTTCAGGAGGTTATCTTCTAACACTGGGGGAAAGTCACTTTGAAAAACACTAGATCTATGGCTAGCTTCTATTTACAATGTAGTTCAATTTCTTGCAAACAAGAATGACTGGAATGTAGTGGTTTGACTCTGGTATGCAGTTAGTACATATGGCATGACATGAATGCCTTGTGAATGCGGCTTATTGGTACAAGCATGAATGATTAGTAAATATGCTATACTGGTAGCATAAGTAAGCTGAGGTCCGCGTAGGGGATACAGCCTTGTGATAACTTGAGTAAATTGGCAGACTAGTGCCGTTTAATCCTTATATGAGAATAAGGCAAGAGTAGGTATGCAGAGTAATGCAGAGTAATCCTTATATTAGAATAAGGCAAGAGTGTAGCAACCCAGTGGTACACTCGTGATATAGAATGTTGAAAAACCCATGGACAATAGGACAATACCATTGGGGACTGTGCAGCGCATGGCACAGCCTTTGAGAGAATGTGAACGTGTGAGATTCGAGATGAAACTCGAATACTGATAACCCCATGGACGAGGCCTAATGGAGACGCAAGCACAGCACGGTACTGCGATTTGTGAAATAGTGGTTAGACACAAGACTCTAATTTGATAACCCCATGGACAAGGCCTAATGGGGACTGTACAGCGCATGGTACAGCCTTTGAGAGAATGTGATTGTAAACATGTACGTTTACGAGACTATGCTCGATTGAGTGTGGGTTGAGACAGGGCTCGATTGTAGAACTCCCATGGATGAGACCAATTGGGACGCCATTGCTCGGCGTGAGACTCGTGAGAATAACGGCAGTATGTTTGCCAATAAATACCTTATTGTAGGCTTGACATAAAGATGATTATGCTGGGATATCACTATGTCACTTGAGTAAAGAACTAGAGAGATTATGAGGTCTCAAAACGTGAAAACTTGCCGGCATGGCGGCTTGCGCCAGCCGGCTAGAAACGGGGGTGCGCCTTTTGCGACTTACATGGTCCAGGTTCAAGACACGACTGCTTTCTAGAACGTGGGAACTAGATCAACTTGAAGAAGTTGTTAACGCCCCTTCTGGCGGGATGATATACATCCGCCGGAAATAGAAAGGGCGAATAATGTAAATACTGAGAAGTTATGTAAACCTTTACGTTAGATTTGAAGGCGTGTTCAAAAAATGGTTTTTGAACAAAAGTAGATAAAATATGTTTTTCTACGACTGCCCTGAAAATGGACAAAAACGCACTAACATCTGCTCTTGAAAACTGGACATTTCGAACATCGTGTGAAAAGTATACTTTTCACACGCTTATTCGGCTATTTAGATTTAAGGCCTTCGTCTCCATTTTAGAGCTTCGCCCTCAGAGGTCCCATTCCCAGATCTCTAAAAAATGGGGCCCAATTTTAGGGCTTCACCCCCAAGGAGCCCCTTTTTGCAAAACTGTAGAAAATGGGACTCTCATACCAGGGGCCCCCTTTTAAGGCTTGAGGCTCCATTCCTAAATCTGCGAAAATGGGACTCCCGTGCCATAGGCTAGGGTTTCGCCCCCCCTGGGGCCTCATGAGAGGTCTTCGCCCCCGGAGCCTCTTTTTCAAAATATTTGGAAAATAGGGACCAGACACCGGTGGCCCCATTTTAGGACTGTGCCCCTAGTTATAGTTTAGCGAGAATCTCTTTCACACGTAGCTTCTTTCGCTGGGAATAAAATTTTCTGATAAATCAATAATAAAAAAGTTTCCTATATAACATGTAATTTTCTACCACACTCCCAGTGGGGCACCCTGTATGTAGCAGTCGTAGAAAAAGTATAGTGTACTACACGTGCTGAAAAGACTTTTAACACTCATTAGACCAAACTGTCTGATTCGTGTGAAAAGTCTTATTTTCAGCACTTGTTGCACAATATACTATTATATGTTTGAATTGTTTAAGCGCTAATTTCATATTTGCTGTATAATATGGGTGGATTCTCTAAGAAAAGCAAGTCCCCTAAACTTTTGGATTCCCATCAAATATTATACGATTTTAAGCATCACCTCCGAGCGCCACTCGTCCAGGTGAAAAGCGTATTTTGCCGTTGTAACGGAATAAAAGCTCATTCCATTACACTTAAATTTATACATTCAATTGCAAATTATTCTCGATATTTAATATTTAAGTCGCCAGTGACATCTATTCACGTATGGGTTTATTTCATGCGGATAGCGATTTAGAGTGCTAGTGCTCTACTTGGTACTTACGATTCGTGAATTTATTCTGTCATAGATTACTATATTTATTATGAAGTACTTTTATGATTTTCTGTTGCGCGTTAATATCATCATTTGAACTATAGCCAATAAGGTATGACATAATTTGTCCAACGCCTTGACTTTCGGTGGGAAACGGTTTTCATCATGTGGGTGCTAATTTATAATCTTGAAATATTTGATTCATCTTGCAATATTTTCAACCAATTCTTTCAGTTTAAGATATATAATTAATATTTGTTCATGATATGCTTAGTATTTTTTGTATAAAGGAAAACTTTTGCTTTTTTATATCCAACTTTAATTAGCTTACATCATGATTCCTTTTTTATTATTGTCGTGGCCTTTTGAGTAATATTACCGATTTATTGGTGAATAGTTGCAATTCTTATTAGTCAAATTCATGTAATTTGATAAAGGCTCAGTCCAAATTTAGGGAAATCGCAACTAGTCCATCATTTAAAGGTCACGCACATTTTGGTTAACGTATTTTCATTCAAATTTAACAGCATTATTTGGGTTAATTCTAGGGGAAATTCTACCTATTCCTGCAAAGGTATTAAATTGAATTTTAAGTGAAATTTCTCCGAATTTTTCCTCATAGTGTGGCTGGTTTTAATTTTTTCTTTACAGGTTCATTTAATTAAATTCTCAAGTTCTTTGTTACATCTCTTTGTTACATCACGCATAGCTATTAGCATTCACCCTATCTTGGTCTCAATCCTGATGTACCGACATTATTGTACATTTATGAGAGGTTAATCTCACATATGTAAATATACCTGGTTTTATCGTTTATCTAAATTTCTATCTCGGATGCGAGTTAGGAATTATATTATCTTTATCTTTAATTAAATTGAGACACAGTCGTGCTCAGTTTTTGTTTATGTGCCAAGGGCCGAAGTAAGAGTGCTTACTTATTTTGAGTCATAAGATTCATTCATAGAGGTTGTACCTCTATTTATTATCGTATTTGAAATAATACCTTTATATAAATTTTACCGAGAGTCACTGATTTTTGACAATTCATTCCATTATTTTCTCTTGAATTTGATATTTTTATATAAAGAAAAGGATATCTTGAGTAGCAGTAAATATTAATTTTTTGCTTACCTTCTACTTAATTTTACATTGTAATTTCAATTTCGAATTATTGTATCTGCTTGTAGTAGATAATATTGTTTTGCCTATTATTAGGTAATTTTATATTTTAATTTAATTTACGGTTTGTAACTGCTTTTACCAGTAAATGTTCAAATTGTAGACTGCTTCATTGTAGATTTAACATTGTCACTGAGGTTCACATGATATTTCATTTCATATTATTTAATTAGCAATATACATTGGTCTAAGACTAGTTTATTTCCCATTATATGTCATGATTGGCTGAAGAAAACATCTTGCTTGTCAAGCAGCAGGTGTTCGTCCACATCAGTAAACGCTGGACTGAACCACTCGGAAGGGAATTGATACGTTAGGAACCACACAAGTATTCGATAAATCCAGTTGACACTAACCTGGGAATAGGCAGAAACGGTTCCAGTAGAAATCCCAATACGAGCAATTGTTACAGCATATTTTGGACGAAGTTAAGTATTTGCCAATCGGAAGATGAACATATTGTAAAGACCAATCTTGTAGCATTTCTTTATCATATAAGCTTCTTTATTTAATCGGTTTTTTCACATTAATTTCATTATCAACTCAACTTATTCATCAGATCAATTCCATTTAAAATAAAATCACTTAACATATAATTTCACTTTATATCTGTTAAACTTAATCATACTTGTATTCTCATTCATTTAATCATATAATTAATATACTAATTGTTTTTGAATTTACCTCTTTTATTTACCTCAAGATGCGAGATCTGTGAGACATTGCGGATTGTGAGAGCAAATATCTGATAGTATTAATATTTAAAGGTTCACATCCAGTTCGCGTTGTCTCTAGAATTTCTGGCGCCCACAAAAAATTACTGTTAATAAGTGAAACAACCCACTCCTGAGAATAACCAAAAAATAAGGAAAACGAGTCTCAAAACAAACATCAATTATTAGCAAATAGTTTTGAAGGTTATTAAATGACATACAATTGGCGATCAACTAGTATTTCACTACACCGCCGTACTCATAAACTTTTTAGTTTTGCTCAATTCTTATTGTAATAAACATGTGTCGACAGAGCTGATGAAAACTTAATTTTAACATGATTTTTTATGGCAGTGGCGCACACACTATAGGGAGATCCTGTGGCACTCGACGAGCGGTGTGTGCACATAATTTATTCTTAAGCATCTACACAAGTCCTTTCGCCTGACGAGTCTTGGGCTTGCGCGGGCATCATAAACACATTTCTGACAAATAGATGTCTTTATGGTCCAGAAAGTTGCTTTCAATGGGCCTCGTGGCTCATTGGTTAGATGCTGCGTTTCTGATACGGGGCGGCCCGGGATAAGAATAAAGAATATGCACGGTGTGTGGAATTCCAGAGTGATGCAGTGCGCCAAACAAAGGAGTCCTTGTAAAGCGACGTTCTAGGTGTTTTCAGTTGTACATCTAGCGGGTGTGCTCTCGCCGTCTATCGCAACTATATGACAGCCGCTGCCGGGAGCGGGATGATGCGGGCCAGATCCTGGGAACATCTGCCGAGAAAATATCTGTAAAACAGGTATATCTCGACCACATGTCTGCGGCGTTCCAGACTATCCAGATCCCGGATCACCTCAATACGTGGTAAAAAAAATGGTACTTTCCACTGTTTTCGCATAAAGTGGATATGTCCGTCCATAATGCCTGGCAATTGCACAGACTGAATGGTGGAAAAATTTATCAGCTTGCATTCAGGAGAAGTTTGGCTACGGGGCTTTTAGAAAGTTACAAAAAGAGCATCAAAAGGGGTGCTACAAAAGTCGGATGAAACTTGCATGAATACTCTAGATATGATAAGCTAGATCATTTGATTTTTTTTTATCAGGGAAAGCAAACCCATTGTGGCGTTTGTCATAAAAATTCTTTTTCTATTTCTCACAAATGAAATGTTGCTTTACATCGAAAGGACTGCCCCTTAAAATATTATTTGTTTAAACGAGTTTTGTATTAATAAACGTATTCTTAATTTATAGTAGTTTAGGTACCTACCGTTCCTTTAAAAGAACACCCCTTTCCTTGGGTTAGAAAAAGGCTTGAAACGAAATGTATATTTTTTAAATCTTATTAACCCTAAATAAATACAGAAAATTAGTATGACAATATTTTGGGAAAAATATACATATATTTAAGGGCTGTCTGGGTTAAGAAAATATATGCGTGTCTAAAAAAATGTTTTCATTATTTTTGTCATTATTATGACAAGGAAAGATTAATTCATTTAAATTCTTAGAGGAAAATATTACTGACAAACGAAAAAAACACTTTAAATCCCATCCTATAATTTAATCCAATACAAATAAAAATATTTCTATCAAATTTATTTGCCTATATATGTTTGGTCAATATTTTGCGAAAAGCAATTAAATATATCTAACTCAAAGTTTATCTAATTTGTTAAAAGTTTGTTACGGGTGAAAATTCTCTTATTGATAAAGGTTAATTTTGGGGAGGAATATCGACTTGGTCGACCATCTCTATTGACTTTTCTCGATAAGTTCGAACCTGTCTAGAATTTCTGACAGGTAGTATTTTGAATGACATATGAGGATTTTTAGTTGAATGTCAGCTGATAGTGATTGACGTGTTTACAGATTTGTTTCCGATATTTTGATTCAGTAGGAGGAGAGGAAACAGAAGAAAAACTGTTGCTATTGATTTTGGGAGGTTTTTGTTTTCACTGATTAGCCAAAGAAGTTCCCCTGG
Organism: Pissodes strobi; assembly: GCA_016904865.1. NCBI lineage: Eukaryota > Metazoa > Arthropoda > Insecta > Coleoptera > Curculionidae > Pissodes > Pissodes strobi. The sequence continues at coordinate 22,441 of MU188400.1, forward strand.
GTAGAGAGGCAGTCCTCGTGGAGTGACCTTATTTTGTATTTTAAGTAGACTGGAAGTCGATTAGGGCTCCGGAGGAAAGGTCAGTTGCGTGGGATTTAAGTTGTAGCAACCGCCGAAATGGCAATATAGACCGTGTCCTTCTCAAGATACTCAGGAAGTTTTGTTAAACCCCAAGTATTGGGGTTCTTTTTTTGGAGCTGGTTTTCTTTGAAGCTGGTATTTGAAGCAAGTTAACTGATAATGGTTAGTAGCTGAATTCTACGGAGGAGTTCCGGTAGAGCTTTGTTGCGGGGTTCTATGACTGTTTCTCTGTAGATCGGAAGAGCCAATTTTACCTGGAATCTAGTTAATCAGCACTGTTTTGACATACAGAGAAGAATGATGACTAACTCTCGGATATAACTTCGGAAGTCTGATGCTATTATACAAGATAAGTTCCATTTCCTATTAATATTACTACACTTGGTCAATACTATTGTGCCAGGATTATTAAATACCTTGCATAGACTTTTTTAAATTTTACACAGAGTCTAGTACTCGAACATTTTTCAAGAACGGTTGGTTAATTTCTTTAGTAAGAAATATCATCCAACATAATCTACTGAAGTATTCATATTTAATTACCTTTTTTTTGTGAAGTATTTCTAAGCTTAGAAATATTATTTTCTTCCTGCGGGTGCTAGATTTATGAACTATCTCTAGTACATTTTATAACCGAGGAAGTTAATCCATTTTAATATCTTTTACTTTAATTTTGGCTTTGACAATCGAACATAACATTGTTTTCTTTTTGAGGAAAACGTTCTCTTGTGGAAACTTGCAACTTGGGTTTTTGGAAAGGCTATACTAACCGAGTTAAATTAACTTAGTATAGTCTATGTGATAAATTCAGTATTCTTATCGCCGTCTAGGTTGCAGGTTGCAGCAGAGCGTTTTGAAGAAGTGTACTTTCAAAATTTTATAACCTTTTGTTGGGCATCTTTCAAATTTTAAATTAGACTGACAGGTTGACAAAAGGTTGGAATTTTTCTGTATTGTTTATAACCTTTTCGCTTGACACCTTTCAAACTTTCGATTTAGGTTATCAAGTTAACAGGAGGGTGTGTCTAGTAGTCAATAACTTTAATTAGGAAACTACTTTATAGGCTAGAGGAGCTTACGATATTTTATTATTTAAAATAAAGTATTGGCCTCAAATGCTTGGTATTATTTAGGGTGTATGTGAGTATGCATGTTTTTGAATGGTGACCAAGCAGATAGTGTAGTCTACAATAGGTACGGTCTACGTATTTCGACAATTGAATTTGAATTTACTTTCTTCTTTATTTCCAAGTTTTTTTTTCTGTGTCCATTTAACATCGATAGGGCTTGCCAACAAAAGTAAATTTGGTGGCGTCCAACCACGACTTAGACTATTACTTATTCTGATTAAATTCCTTATTTAGTTACAACATTACGGAACTTGACACTGGGAAAAGATAGATCGAACAAACCCTCCCTGAGACGAGCGAAGGCCGGTGTTCGATTGCAGACGGTGCTGCTTGAGTCTTTACGAGGACTGGTGACGTCCGGATTATATGGTAGACATCTGATCGCAGTTAAATTTTACTTGGTAAATATTAACTTGTTCGTATACCGTCGTACAGCACCATTTGCCAAGTAGTTTCATCTTAGAATCGAACGTAAAAAATTGGCATCCATCACCAATAGTATTAGGTTTACAATAGCAGCTCCACATAGTAAATTTGCACAAGAGCTCGACACATAATAAGTTGACAATTTTATTTTTCTCTAGTTTATAATTGTACCGTACAACTCAAAGTTGGTATAAAATTACAAAAAACAAAAATCAGAATTTTCGGAGATAATATCAGGGATGGCAAATAAACGATGTTTATTTTGGGAATGTACAATTTTTCCGTTAAAAGATAATAAAAATATTGCCTGCAGCACAGTTTTTCTTGGGTATTAAATGAGACTGAACCGACGCACTCAAGTCTTTACCGTTCATTGGGCTAAAGTCGGCTCGAGTCGATTTCAGCCAAGCGGGAGAGATACACAGTCAGTGAAGAGATATAAGGCTTAAAGTCTTATGAATCACCCTATACATATTTTCAGTATCTGTGATATATTAACTCCAATAATCGTCTACGTAACTGCCAAATTATAAACATAATAATCGACAATTATAATAAATATACATTATGCCATACCGGTCTGAAGATTTGGCCAGATGATAGAGCGCTCGCTTAGCATGTGAGAGTTACCGGAATCGATCATACTACTGGCTATTATAATATTAAAATTGCAGTGACGTCGCAACATTTAGTCAAAGGCTTTTGCCATAACACTGAATGAGTGCCCAGTACAAGTAGTGATTATTTTGTCACGCGTCCTTCCATATTTAACGTTAATTGTCATGTTGGACGACTGGAATTCCGAGTCACAACTCGAGGTCTTTGATGTATTGTGTATCAAACGATTAGTTTGAGAATTTGACGACAATTGCTACCTTAATTAGTGTTATTTTATTGCATTTTTCTGAAAGCGGAACTATTTATGTGCATTTAAGTGCCTGAAACTTGTACCTAATATTTCGTTGTATATTTAGGTTTACAGCTTATATTATTAGGTGTATTTTTAAATATGTAAAACCACATGTTTCGAACTTAAAGACTTGCTGCTTTTGTGCAATACCTTAATGTGTGCCGCTCGGCCAGCTTGTTTAACCCATTTGTTGTTACAGCAAAGTTTAATAAGTCTCTAGTTGTGTCTATTCGTATGTTCACTCGGTTTCGGCTAGTTTTTGGGTAAGTGATACTTAGCCAAAAAGGCTGTAACGGAACCTTTATTTTTTCAACTCACAATTTTCATACAAGTCAAAAAGGTCAAATGACATATCATAAATTATCAAAAACTGAAAAAGATGAGTGCTGTAGTTTGGCAGGGTTTTGGCAGAGGTCAAAATGTTTGACATTGTTCGATTTACCTTGGTCGACTTAATAGAAATCGATATCTCGATCATCACGATTTGTCATGTTATTATTGTCTGCTTTTGGATATTAGATTCCAATTTTTGACAGGTAACACCGGCTCACCTCTCATATACACAAGGTTGTGCTCATGGTAAAAAATGATGCTGAGAACATCCCTAATATCATAATATCTTAATTTCATCCAAATATCACGGGTAACCAATTTCCATTTAAATATTACGCGGTCCTTTAGATAGAGCAAACACACTACCAAATTTGATATTATTATTATCTAACACCTTTATAGCTATAATGACATTTTACCACCTACCTACTGTGATAAACTGGATATTCAAAGGTTTTTGCTTTGAAATTTCATTTTCCTCTAAGAAAAATCGAATGAGGCGCGTCTAAAGACTGAGTTCATGACGCTTATTTTAACCGGAGGCCCTTAAATACTATTTGTGTATGCAGAAAAAAGTAAGTAAACTGCAATTTAGTTTTTTATTTTAAAAATGAGTAAAAACATGATCAGTCATAATAGTCGCGCTTAAAGTAATATTAACCCAATTACGTTTCAAACAACATATAAAAAAGTCAAGGTTACAAATAAAAACAAGTTTTTATTATATTTTCTCGAGATTTTGTCGTCTAAATTATCTGCTTAACTGTGAAATTTTAAAAGAAATTGCACATTTAAATATTACAGGCGTATATCTTTTGCCTAGATGTGATGACGTCACGCGTAAACCGTCAGGTCTTTCTGTAGGAGGTATTAAATCGATGCCTGGCGCCCTCAAGAAACTTCTTTTTTAGTTTTTAATGTTGCTTTGTTGAAGTTTTCACTTCTGTGATGTGGTCTTTAATACATACCGTTTTTTTCAATATTTATCTGTTTTATTATCAAAAATTAACAAAATATAGAGCATATCAAAACACTTAAGATTTTCACGCACTTTCCTCTGCATCTTCAAACTGTATTACAGTAGTATCTTTCAAAACACTATCTCCTACTTTAAATGGAATGTTTGCAATTTTAGCATCTCTTGTAGCCTTGACAACATGTTCCATTTTCATTGCAATCAAGACAAATAACGAGTCACCTTTCTTAACACTATCTCCAATATCTACTAAAAGCTTATCCAGCACACCAGGCATAGGTGCGACTGCCTTATTGAGATTGCCTAGAAATGATTCAGTTTCTTCGTCCAGATCAAGAGATGGCGACGGTAGTGAAAATTCTATTTTGCCATTCTAAAAGAGAATATCGATTAAATTATCAAATAATTAATTTCAAATGAAATAAATAAATTAGCTAAGAACCGCACCAAATATGATATGACGTTGCAAGCTTACTAATAGGAAGCATTTAGTGACTTAAATTGATTAAACAATTTTTTTCTTCGCGGTAAAATTTACAGACACATTAAGGTTTTAACAAGAGCTCTTATGGTGTAATTATTATCCTGGTAAATCAACAGTTTGTCACCTATTTATAGGTAGCTATTATATCAATAAAGCTTCAATAAAAGGGGCGGAGCATTCATGTTAGACAAATTATTCTCTATTTCTCCACTTCAGTCCGAGAATAACAACCGCAGAGAAGCGACAACATAAATCCCGCCCAAAAATTTGGAGTGGGAGGTAAACCGGCCAACTGTCATCTCCACGTGCTTGTCAGTTTAGTTTAGTCCGAGATTTGTTTAGTACAGTCGCCGACGACAAAATTTTTGCGTTTATTATTGAAGTGACTTCTTAAGGTAAGGGTAAAGTAAAGTCAGAAAAATTGAAACGCTTATCGAATTGAAACGCTTTTCAAAGTGAAACGCCCCTTTAATTAAGATTGTTCCAGTATAGCTAGAGGGCTGAAATTTTTAGGACATGTAGCCGAGGTAAAATGACGATCCTGGATGAAAACTGGACAAAGTACACACACGCCCCCCCCCCCCCTTCGGCCAGAGAGGTGAGTTAAAGAACTCATTTCGGTACAACGGAAAGAGCTATGAGGACCAAATTTTTATGGTAGGTGCGCCTCATGGGGGGGGGGCTACCTTTGACCATATGGGGGAGGGGCTGTAATTTAAGGGGGGATATTGGGGAAAAACATTTTTTACCGATCTCTGCAACGAACGAAAATATGACGTGTCATCTGTGAGGGTGGGAATTATACCCCACCTCCCCGGATATTAAAATGGATTATAACGTATCGCAACCGATTCAAATGACTAAAATAAGTTGAGACTAAGTGAAACGAACCGAAAGTTGAATCGACGACTAACCTAAACTAACCAAATCTATTAAAATTGATTTTAACGTATCGGAACCGCTTCAAATGACTAAAATAAGTTGAGACCAAGTGAAACTTACCGAAAGTTGATTGGACGACTAACCCAAACTAACCAAATCTATTAAAATTGATTATAACGTATCCGGATGTAAAATGTCAATCAGTTACACGTGCTATTAACATATTGTCAAAAGAAACAAATAATTATATATATACGAATATGTCATGATGGATATATCGTTGTAATGTCATTGTAATATGTCAAAATGTATGTTTAAATATTGTAAATTCATTCCCTATTAAAATACGACTGTGTATGATTGTATCAATCAAACGTTTTAAGAAAATGTCAAATGTGATAAATGAATATATTCGTCAATATTTCCCTTAAAATAACAGATATCGAAAAAATTGTTTAACAAAAAACTTGTATTTTTCGATGCTCTATCGTTTGGAAATAAAATGACACGTACTACTGTCACATTTGCCAGTTGCAGCTGTCAAATTCGTTTATATCAATCTTACATATGTCAAAATACATTGTTAGCATTTTGACATATTTAAGTATTATATTTTGACATATATTTTTAGTCATTAAAACATGTAGCTACTTTTAGGTTATATATTGTGGGTTAATATGACAGTGAGAAATAATACATAATTTTTTTATTTTTTTACCACTACTTTAATATCGTCATTTGAAATATGCCATTTTTTTAAATAATATGTAAATTATTCATTAAATATATATTATAAAGGCGATCTTCTTAAATTAACCCATTGTTTTATGCTAACTGTTTACAGTAGCATTACAACGATATATCCATCATCAAATATTCGTATATACATCATTATTTATTTCTTTTGACATATGATAATAGTACGTGTACCTGATTGACTTTCTACATCCAGACCGGTTCCGAAACGTCATAATCAATTTTAATAGATTTGGTTAGTTTGGGTTAATCGTCCAATCAACTTGCGGTTAGTCTCAACTTATTTTAGTCATTTGAACCGGTTCCGATACGTTATAATCAATTTTGATAGATTTGGTTAGTTTGCAGTGGCGTAAATACCATAAGACAAATAAGCGCAATGCGTTTAGAGAAAAAAAAAAGAAATTAGAGAAAAATTGCGAAAATGTTTTTTGTTCGACGAAATCGCAGTCTGAGCCAAATTTGCAACCATTTACGTCCAAACGCGATGACATTGGGGACAATAATTATATTTCTCAAGACGAAGATCACTCAGAATATTTGATCGGTATAACACAACTTCAGGTGGCTAAGCCACAGGCATCAGCACAAGCGACCTAATTTTTCTGTGTGCTAAAACTAAAAAGTTCGATGAAGCTGAAATATCGTCAGACACCGTAATATCAAGTAAAGACACAATACACGAAATTGATTTAGGTCATTTTGTTAATAAACCAATCAGATGTAAATGTGAAAAAAAACGTACAAAACTTGAGTTTCAAGTAAAATTCGGGATGAAAGAATAGAAGCTGGGCGTATAAATAAAAATATGCTAGATTTTGAATAGAGTTGGTGTTCTTATCTATTAGGTTACATTATGTGTTATCATCAGAAGTGAATTTTACTTCCGAGGCTTTACAAAAAGAGACAGTTGCTTTGGACGAAGCTAATTCTGTTTTACTAAGGACAAAAAGCAGTGTGGGAAAACTATCGTCAACGCTATAATGAAGTTCTAAGAGCAGCACGAACAACTGCTCACTGCTCTAAAATAGTACATTCCAACTAATTTTAAGAGTAAGCGACAAGGTTTTAAAAACAGAATTTGATGAATTAACTTTAGATCATCGTTTTGATGCCAGGGAATATTTTTGAAGTGAAAACTTCTTTAGGCACGCTCTGCATTTTTTTTTGTGGAGGTTGAATGAGATTAAGTCGTCACGTAACGCCGTCACGTAACGTAATGTAACGCTGCATGTTCCCGTATAGGGGAAATTTTCAGGGGATGTAGCCTGAGTAAAAAGAGGATCCTGGACAAAAACTGGACCCATTTGGCCAAGAAAGGGGGGAGAAGGAAAAACTTAAATAATTAATTTCGGGAGAACGGGAAAAGGTACGGGTTCGAAATTTTTATGGTAAGTGCGTCACATGGGGGGGCACCTTAGACTATACGGGGGAGGACCTGGGCTCTAATTTAAGGGGGGGATTTTGGGGTATCGCTGCAACGAAGGCTCGGATCGAAATTCTGACAAACGATGACCCCGCTTGTTGAAGTTTTCACTTCTATCGTGTGGTTTAAGCACACAAAAAATTTAAATTTTTTTAAATTGGTGTTTTTTATTAGCTAGTTCAGTTAACAACTAGATTTACAAGTTTAAATAAGATAAGTGATATCTTTTTGTTTTTGCAACCTAAAAATCTCATAAATTCAACAAAGTCTAAAATCCTTAAGAGCTACAATCAACAAAATTATTCTCATATCATATTGCAAAATTTCTCTTACAATTTATAAAAAGAGAGTTAAATCAAGAAATGACTGCAAAAAAATGTTGATTTAAACAAATTTACATTAACCTATTATTAATTTTTACCATGCCGATTATATCTGTGTCAGCTGAAGAATATTCTAGTAAACTATGTAAGGAATGAAATAGGGCATGCAAGATCGATTTAAATATGTATCTTTAATTTCCGTCGAAAGTGCTCCCAACAAATTAGATCATAAATATGCATATGAATTTGCTGTGTGTAAAACGAGAAAAAATCGTCTTATATTTTACTAAGTTTAAATCGAGTGTTGCTTTAAACTAGGGAAATTTCATTAATATTTCCAACTTCGTTAATAACTACTACTTGGTTATTTTAGAGTTTTGCTTTTTTTGGTGAAAAAGAAATATATTGATGTTATATGTAAAATAAATAAAAACATTAAAGCTCGTTGTTTAATTTTTATTTAGTATTTGTGATTTGTGACTGAAAGGGGGGCCTCCTTATGTATTTTGCGTTGGGGCCAAAAAATTTTAGTTACGCCACTGTTAGTTTGGGTTAGTAGTCCAATCAACTTTCGATTAGTTTCACTTATTCTCAACCTATTTTAGTCATTTGAAGGCGTTCCGACACGTAGTACTCAATTTTAATAGAGTTGATTAGTTTGGGTTAGTCGTCGATTCAACTTTCGGTTAGTTTCAATCAGTCTCAACTTATTTTAATCATTTGAACCGGTCCCGATATAATCAATTTTAATCGATTTGGTTAGTTTGGGTTAGTCGTTCAATCAACTTTCGGTTAGTTTCACTTAGTCTCAACTTATTTTAGTCATTTAAAGCGGTTCCGATACGTTATAATTAATTTTAATAGGTTTGATTACTTTGGGATAATCGTCGATTGAACTTTCAGTTAGTTTAACTTATTCTCACCTTATTTTAGTCATTTGAAGCGGTTCCCATACGTTAAGATAGATTTGGCTAATTTGGGTTAGTCGTCGAATCAACTTTGGGTTAGTTACACTTAGTATCAACTTATTTTACTTATTGGAGCCGGTTCCTATACGCTATAAACAATTTTAATAGATTTGGTTAGTTTGGGTTAGTCGTCCAATCAACGATACGAAAATTTCGTAACGCGAGACGAAAACATAAACTATGTCGTGATGCGACCTTACAAAATCACTCTCATGAAACTAAAGAAGTATTCACTTCAAAAAGGTTAGAACGCGACAAATCAGTAAACTCTGAGTTAAACCGTTAAATCCTAAAAGATAATTACTATTCATAATACATTTCTAATAATGTAAATAATAAACATATAATTAATTACATGTTTTATCTGTGTATAGCATTTCTCTTCCCTTCGTTACATTTATCTCAGTGTATTAAACCGGCCATCTGTCACATATGACAAATTGAACTTGGCTCTCCAACTTCAAAGGTGCCGATGAGTTTTGTCGCTTCTCTGCGGTTGTTATTCTCGGCTTCAGTTGTAGGATTTTTTAATAAGGCCGCTAAGGCTCTGGCCCGATGGTGTAAATTGCCAAAGTGCTAATTTAGTTTTGAATTGTCAAAGTCAATTCAAAACTTGACAAAGTGCACGAGCTTTTTACGCTTTTAATTGCATTTACTAACCATTTTCATATTTCGCTTTTTCGTTCGGGGGCAGATTTGTTCCTAGATTTGTTCCCCAGTTCTTTTAGGTTTTTCAGCTTTATTGGGCTCACTAAATTAGCACTTATGCAGTTTACACGACTACAATTGAAGCGGCCTTATTCAAAAAGTCTACAACTAAGGTAAAGGAATAGGTAGCGATCTTTTAGACAGAACAACTCTTATATCCTCATTCATGACCGCTGCTCGTTCCCAACGCGAGTGAGAAAAATCGGATTGCTGCCATCACTGAGAATATGAACGATATCAAGGAACGGGGTTAGGTAAACAATGTCCAGTTTAACGCAGGAAAGACTCAAGCAACTGTCTTCTCAAGAAAAGCAAACACCGCAGCCGCAGGACCTGACTTAGCAATGACAGGACAAACACTGACTATGGTCTCATCCACAAGCTTGCTGGGCATCAACGTAGAAAACAACATGTCTTGGCGTAATCACGTCGCCGTAATCGCCAAGGCAGCAGCAGCTAGGATCACTCTATAGAGCAAAAGAAGTTGTATACACCTCATCAGCTCTTACTGCTCTATAAGGTCCAGATAAGACCATCTCTGGAATACTGTTCCCATGTGTGGAACTCGGCACCCAAACACTTGCTCAAGATATTATACTCCATACAGAGGAGAGCAGTCCATATTATGGATGACCCAGAGTTAACTAAAGACTTTGATAACCTTGAACATCGAGGAAAAGTGGCGGGCCTATCTCTTTACTATCGATACTACCACAGAAGTGTTCGAACGAACTGGCACTTATGATTCCGCCCAGAGTTGTGCCAAACAGAAACACCCATCAGACACAAGCTGCTCATCAACATACGATTCAGTTGCGAACACCTAACACGTCGCTGTTGCGGGACTCCTTTGTCTGGAGGACTGCCTCGTTTTGTAATGAAAGTAGAAAGCTATAGACTGACTCAATTCTCCCCCTCCAATTTTTTGCCCCCTCACCCCCCTTCGGTGACCTTAAGATAGACCCCGCCCACTTGGTCTTGGGTGTATTCGATCTTGAATGGCATTGATCTAATTTGACCTTGAATGTTTTTGACATTAGATTTTAGATGTCCTTGAGTTTTTTGTTGAAGGTCGCACATATGACCTTGGGATTGCTCCAAGCGTGTATTACCTAGAACGCCCTTTTGACTTTGTGTGCCCTTGAGATAATTTCAAGTGACATCGACCTAGAGTGTCCTTGCGGATATTTGAAGATGGATCCATGACCTTGAACGCACTTGAGACTGAATATTGGTTACATATTTCGGTATGACGTAACATAACCTTGAGAAATATGTTCTGGGGGCTATATAAGATGCCATAATGTTGAAAACAGTCATTACATTTCTGACTAGTAAAGTACTGTGTTTAGTATTCTGATAGTCATATATTGTATTATCTGTGAGGGGTGTATTTATTAAAGGTACTATTACTTATTTCAAACAATAATGTCTCTCTCACAAGAAACAATTATCAAAATTAATGAGAGTTTTAACAAACCAGTGGAACAAATAGAACGTATACCTTTTTGCTCTCTAGATATTGGAAAGCGATAGACTATAAAGAAACTACAATAATTAACAAATGGTCGTTTTGGGAAAAGTGTTATTACAACATTATTTGATAAAGAAAATGGCTGTGTTTTTAGTTCTTATTTACCGAAACGGGCTGGTGAAATTATTACCGAAGAAATTATCAATAAGTCTAACGAAAAACATAAATTAACCTATTTAGGACAAAGTGAACCCACATACTCCGGTGTCAAAACACGTTCTCTTGTAAGGTTTGATAATCTGGAATAATTTCATTATCTTGGAACTGTAATAGTTTTAAAATTTTGATTAAATTTAATTATAATGAATTATCAGAATGTTGACACGATGTTTTCATTTTCACAGAGGGCAATATGGTCAATTTTGTAAATAATGAGAATCAAGTTTCATACATTAGAAGTTTAGCAGTACTGCTAAGAAATATGCGTGAAGATATTATCGCATATTTGAGAGAGTGTGTTGACGATGTGGACGATGAAAAATTTGCCAAGTACCTGAAGGATGCATTAAATTTTGGTATTGGTGCACACGTGTGTGAGAATTTTGTTTATGGTTACATTGACCTGGACACATTTCGCAGTCAAATGCTTGAGGAGGGTTTGAAGCTATTGGTAATTGATATCCCACAAATTCCCAAGGACCTTGTTGAGAAATATTGCCTTTATGAAGATGTAGTTACATCAGTTTGATGGAACCCAAGCATACAAGACACCTCGAGAGAAATATGTTCTACACGAAGATCCAGTGGCAGCATCAAAATTGGAAAAGAAGACAAGAAACCACATTATTTACCACATTCTTGTAACTCTGTAAGACAAAACAAAACATTGTTTTCAACATTCTTATAACATTGTAAGACAATTGTATATTTGCAACATTCCTGTAATTTTGTAATATATTTTTAAATTTAATTGTTGTTTTTTTTATAATTTAAGTACATCAGCTCTAGAAAAAATATCTTAGTATAAGTTTAAAATGACGCCTGGTAACAACACAATTGATATATTTGGTCGTCAGCGAACCAGAGCAAATGATGGATGTACTCGTGGGCTGCCAGGCACTGGTTTCAGACTTACTACCAGTGGCGACCACGATATTCAGGAAAAACGCTTAACTAAGGTATCTGATCCAAGAAATGTTAAGGATGCGACCAATAAGCAATACGTAGATCTCAAAATTCATGAATTACGTGAATTATTTGCTAATATAATAAATCATGATGTAATGATTACAATGAGGAAGGTTGCACAAGAACAAAGGAGTAGTAGTTAACCGAAGAAATCAAGAAATTGATACATGAGCATACACATAAAGATAGGCGAAAATGTTTACAAATCTACAAAAAGATATTATGGGATTAAAAAATTGTATTAAATGAAAAAAAAAACATCTAGATATTATGCATCTCTTCCTACTTCTATCCTATTTAAAAATTTTAAGACTTTAATTGGGTTTTAGATAAACTATTAACTGTAAAGATGTGTTTTTAGTTGTTTGCTACATTGACAAGGGATAACCTTAAACCATTATAATATACAGCAAAAATAAAACAAATATTTTTAAATTAAATCATGTAGTTTTATTTCAAGTATATATATTTAAACAACATCTGTTGCATTAATCCAAGAGTTATAAGTTTCGGGAAATCCTAACCATTTTACCAAAAGTTGATATATCGAATTTCTTCTTCGACAACAAATGACCTTTTCAATTAAGTAGACATATGGGTTGTTGGTTTGTTGTAATTCGGCTTCATAGAAACACCCCATGATAGGTTGACCATCAGATGATTCCAACATATATGTTGGTGAATTCGTAATATTGACTTTTGCTACTTTAAACAATTCAGTCGACCAAGCTGGTGTATATCCTTTTTCAAAGACACTCTTTTATTTACTTATACGCACCATATCACCGAGTTGAAATTTAAAAGTTTTCGGTACAACTTTTAAATAATCGTATGTTTTTATATGTGTGCGGTGTTACATCTACAGGCTTCATTCCTATTGTACGATGAACGCTGTGATTATATGACTTAGCAACTTATGGTAAAAGCTCCAACCACCTATAGCTCCCTCTGGCACAAAATTCTTTATATAACCGATTTTTCAGTGTTTTAATAGCCCTCTCCACTATAGCGGCCTTTTTGAAACTATATGTAGAATAATGACGCATGTTGAATTTCTTCATTAAACTGGTAAAATGTTTATTGTAGAACTCCTTTCCTTGGTCACTTTGCAAATTTGTTGGCGCGTATTTTGCCTTCTTGATAACGTTTTTCACTGCATTGGTAACATCAACACCGGTTTTAGTTTTGATAGCAACCGTAAACATATATTTCGAAAAACAATTTCTACATACTAAAATGTATCGAAAACCAGCATTTTCAGTTGCAAATTGCTGCATTTCCGCTAAATCTATCTGCCATAAATCTTTATAACCCTTTATAATTGTTAGTCGTCTTCGAAAGTTTGTTCTTGCTGCTTTATGTAATTCATTCATGACTTCACATTTTGTTGGTGTAGGTTCCATTGTTATTCAAGCGTGGATAAATACTGACAATAAAACAAAATAGTCGTTCTTAGTGAACGATACCTTCTTCTCGTAACTCTTCAATTATTGATATTATTTCATTGTCTTGTCCCGTATGACCAGCTGCTACACAACAGTTGGAGCCGGCTAATTAATTCCTGAGGTTTATTCCAATAAATATAGTCAACACGACGAGAGGACAATAATTTCTTTGAAGGTAATTTAACGCGAATGTTTCGAACTCACTCCCTTGCGGTGTTGTCACTAGTGGTTTTAATATCCGAGGAAACTTTGTCCAACGTGTTGTTCTTATACTCCTATTGTTTTTATAATCATTATACATTGCATTAGTAAGTTTTAAAATATGTTTGTAATTTGGTATTGTTTCCGCAGATATATTATTAGGATTATTTAAGGCTGTATTTTTTTTTATCCTACAATTCATCACCTCCCTTAAATATGCCAATATTTTTTCCATCCCGCGATAATATAATATTTCCAGAGTTAAGTACTACTTCAGAATTTCCTAGGAACAATTTCTTTTTATATTTCTTATTTGTCCTTACTCCGTAAACAGTGTCATATTCAGATGGTTTCTGGTATAATCCATGAATATAATCTCTGGCCGTGTCGAATGTTTGTAAACCATCCTCCGATTCTTCCATATTAAGTGTATAATCAACTTCAGGAGCACTATTGCTACGCATTCGTTTTTCCAATGATGAATAACTTTTATGTTGTATTGGTGTAGAGAAAATGTCCGGTTGTAAATGTGATGGGGTACCCTCTGTCCAATATGAATTTGTGTGCTGTAAATCCGTCTGTAACTTGTCATCTCTCTGAATTGCTTTAATTTCATTAAATTTCCTTCTCACAGCCTCAGTTGCATCCAATAATTTTTGTTTTAAACCAGTATCTTGACTCATGATGTAGTCCGATTATCGACTAACAATGAAATGATTATTCTAACTGATTATTCCATAGATATATAGCTGAAACCATTTCGATATCGCCCCGAATTTAAGTCGCTGTCTTTATCAATTACAAGAAAACCGTATTTGTCATTCCAACACTTGGCACATAATTCCAGAAATTGTTGGAGAGTCATATATGGCGCCACATGATCAGAAAATATATGCCGCAAATTAATCTTATCCTGTTTAAATCGTATAATAAAATTCGCATTGTCGCGAACTAGTTGTTTGGGCACCTTGGAATATTACCATGTTATGGATGTTTGTGAATCGGGAAAGTTTTTCTGTAGAGCATAACTCGTAGACTCGCTCAGGATATGGCTAATTATATCGTCGTCAAAAAACAATCCAATCATCCCTATCGGCGTTAAAGTTTTGTCTTGTTCGTAACTCTGTTCTGAAAATTTAGTGTGGTTGTCAACTAAATCATCCTTTATCCAGTCCAAGAAGTCGTAGTCAATTTCCGCTACTTTCCGTAGAGTTTCTCTGTCATGTGTAGAACATGCGCTTTCTTCTTTAGCGATATCCATTGCTTGAACAACTCCTTGTGCTGCTTCACCTTTGCTTTCTGCTTCTTCAAAAACACATACTTTGTCTCCTTCTGGTCTTCTTTTTTGGTCTTCATCCTCCATTTTGTCTGCTTCTTTGCCATACTTTTGCAGGTCAACTTTAGCTCCTAGCTGTGTCCTTGATAGATTGTCACCGGACCCTCCTCCATCTTCCTCGCCTGAATCTTTATTTGTGAGGGTTCCAGTATTTGGGGGCTCAATAGGAATATTTCTATCGTTGACGTAATTTTCATTTCTCTTTTAGAGTCAAACCCCCTCTAGAAAAAAAATCAAATAGGATGCCAATGGATACTGGCATTCCCATATGGCAACATCAAGGTTGAAAACAAAGTATTGCAAAAGTGGATTTATTTTCGCGAGTTGCTGGTTATCAAAGTGAAACAAGTTATCTTTCTAGTGTAGCATCAATGTTATTTAAGGCAGTAAATTGTAGTATTTATTTACAAGCGAATTTTTACAATTAGGTACTTACGCATATTGCATATCCATTTTGATCAATGAAAGTACGATGAGAAAAATAGTTAACAAATATGAACGGAATAAGTTTATGTCACACACAGACCTTAGAACCACTTGTTTTCTGCTGGGCCAGCACATGCATGGAATCATGAAAACTGACATAACCTCAATAAGGCCTGCCAGTGTTGCCATATGGCAACACCAGTCCGTCGTTTAAAGTTGCTCATTAGTATTTTATAAATTTAAAAACCGTACGCTTACCGAGCATATCGTTGATTTACATTTCATAAAATAGTTCTACATACCTCACCAAAAAGAGCCAAAATATTGTTGTTTCTAAATATGTTGATCTTCGTATTATGGCCATTTATACAAATGTTTAATATCTTATTATTATCGCTATTATTTAGAGTGGCATGAACTTTACTCCAGGTATTTCCATCATCACAGGATACTTCATAGTTGCTATTTGAATTTGTAAACTTCACTATATTGGTATACTCTAAAATCGAAATGCATACTAGAATACTACAATATAATAAAAATATTTTTTCTTCAAACGTCAGTAAATCCGTCATTACTCGACTGTGTAGGCGGCAGTGAAGTTTCGTTTTTCCTCCGCCGGAGCTTTACTTTTCACTTTTCCGCCGGCGGAGGTAAAAGTGTTGTCATAGCAACATAGATACAATACAAACAAACATCAAAATAAGCGTCAACAACTCAAGAATTATTAAACTAAAATTTGTATTTATAACTCAATTTGTGACTGCATTTCTAAAAATCACTAATTTAGGAACAAATTGGTTATTATTTAATCGAACTTACTGAATAACTGCTTATCAATACGGAATTAAAATGCAATCGAAAACGCAATTTTAAAAATATAATTATTGTTGACAGTGTCCACTGACAGCTTTATGTTACATTACTATAGCAACAACCTGAGCCTATTCACCGACATCGCACCGGTCTAAGCCGCCTTGCGAACCCACTTATCTTTAATAATAATGATTATTACTATTAAAAAGAGACGTTTTTGGATTAATTTGTCGACATTTGAAGAAAAAACAGCATATTTTATTTGGAGGAAAAGTTACTTTTCATGGCTTGCTCTCTATTACCAGCCTCACTCCGTTCGGCTGTTAAACACGAGCGCGCCATGAAAAGTATTACTTTTCCTCCATATAAAATAATATACTATTATATTTATCGCAGTAATAGCCTGTCTATAGAAAAGTTGCAAAATATTACTTACTAAAATTCTAAGAGGCTCAAGTTAGTGTTTTCTTGCCTAATTTTGAGTTGGAAAAAAAATCGTTTAGAAGAAGTATTACTAAGATGGGTACAATTTAACTCACAGAAGGAAGCTTCTGAAATTAGCGTTGTACAATAATTGTACATACATGTATTTATATAAAAAAAACAGAAATTTTAGAAAATCCTT
Source organism: Pissodes strobi (assembly GCA_016904865.1). Classification (NCBI taxonomy): domain Eukaryota; kingdom Metazoa; phylum Arthropoda; class Insecta; order Coleoptera; family Curculionidae; genus Pissodes; species Pissodes strobi. Next base: position 39,355 of record MU188400.1, read on the forward strand.
AACTCTAGCTGCTGCGGCAAAATTTACGAGATCGTAACCGTCTCAGCTGCCGATTAATAGATGCCAATGCCACGAATGCTTTGTGCTTGAAGCTACTGATTTGTAATCCTGGAAACAGACGTTTTATAATACAATGATAATATTTCAAATAGGTACCTGTAATATGCGTTCACGTGTTTTTTAAGTGAATAAAAAAAGTGAAAAAAACTTAAAAAAAAAAACGTTTTTTTTTTGTGTTTATTTGTTTTTGTCAGTTCCTGAAAAAAAACTACAAATACTATACTGTAATTTTAAATTTCGCTATTTTGATTAAAAACGAAACTATTAATGAAGGAGATTGGAATTGTGCTATTTCTTTAAATAATTGAAACATAATAAGACATTTTCACCAGATTTCGTACATAAAAAAAGTATTCTTTTCCAATATACCATTTGCGATTTTTACAAATAATAATAATCATCGTGTATGTACTATTTTACTAATTACTTCTGAAAGTAGCTCAATTCGCGGATAAATCAGTCAATCTGGCAAAATGCGGCAATAGTGGCAACCGAACACTGATTCCAACATATGAGCTAGTCTGAGCTCGTGAATTTTCTTGATTAAGTCTGCAATTATCATTATGATGAGTGGGAGGAAAAGTATTTGTCCCATATCTGTCACCGATAAGCCTAATAACTTATATTTTTATTATTTTAATATAGGTACGCTTTTCATTTTTCAAGAATGTTGTTTTAGTTCTCAAATAAACTTTTCTAGTTCAGTTTCAGTTGTTATTGTCTCTAGTATTTTTATCTTTAAATTGTACGATGCTAATAATTAGTTTTCACTTTTTCCTTTAATAATTTTAAAGTTCAGTACAAATTTCGGTTCAAAAGCTTGTTTAAAAAGAAAACGTGTTTTACAAAAAAAAGGTCTTTGCTTTTTGCATTAAAATCGCGTTTTTGGCCATAGCACAGCTTATTTAATACTAAGCTGTGGCCATAGCTTGAATACCACTATTCTCTATGGATATATCAGGTTTTCAAATAGGATGCAGAGACTGAATTGCGTGTGAATTACAGTGCAACTGTAATCAGGGCGCTATGGTCTACAGCCCCTCCACCAAGTCCTGGAGTAGTATGAAGCCTTGAGTTCTGTATACAGGCTGAAAGGTCTCGGTCACATAAGGGGCAATAATAGCCCGAGGGGCACATCAAAATCTGGAGAAGGGTGGCTGATGAATGTCCGGAACTCTTAATGAAGGCGGACAACATACCACCCACCATCAATCTGGTGGACCCCTCAGATTTCACTAACCCGATGGGGATGCGTGGTTGGAGGCGGATCACAGCCAATTAATAGAATTGTCTGGTATGCAGACAGCTTCCCAACGGGTAGTAGTACTGGTGTGACGGAAGGATATCCACAATTGCTCCGACAGCACATCTGCTCTGTGGACTTTTGAGTTTGATAGAGTTAATTCTGCGCTAGTGTCTGCATGTAGGGACGTCCTGGGAACCTTGGAAGGGCATTATAAGGCCAGTCTTATTTGGATCTCGGGATACTCGAATGTCTCCATTGGAATTTGAGCCTTTAATAGGTGTGTCCTACCGTACTGCCGCACCCCAAGGAAAACAATGGAAGTCTCGTCTTCCATTTCCACTGTTCCTGGGCGAAATTCAAGAATATTGGTAAGGAAAGGTTCCAAACAAGTGGCGAGGGTAACATCAGCAGAGCGCGGAATTTCACCAATAGCTGTACTTTGTGTATCAGTTGCAGGAAGTTTTGTCCCCCCAATGCTCATTTTCATTAAAAAACGAATGAAGGCTGACGGAGCTCCTCCGGGCACCATTTTTGCGTGTAACGAAAGTGGTTGGATACCTACAGAAGTTAAGCAATGGGTCGCTCATTTCCTATCTTTTGTCAAGCCACATATTGATGAGCCTGCGTTGCTCATATTAGATGAACATTCATCGCACACAAGAAATCTCGATATTATCCTAAGCGCTAGAGAAAATTTTGTATCCATCCTGTGCCTATCTCCTCACTGCACAGTGCACACACAAGCTTCAGCCTTTGGACGTTGCTGTTATGGGCCCACTTAGTGTTTATTTATAACAGGCACTAGAAAATGGTTGAACCATCATCCTGGCAGAACGGTGATAGTGTTTCAAATAAGCCAAATATTTTGCGAGGGCTACTTAAAGGCTTGTATACCAACAAATGGAATAAACGGGTTTCGCAAAACTGGAATATTTCCATTCGACCCAGAAGTTTTTTCAGATCTCGACTTCTTAGCAGCTGAAGTAACTGACCTCGTAACTGACCAAACACCAAGTGACCTTAATGAAGCTGAAGATATTGTTCCAAGAGCCAGTTCATGTAACGTAGCCGATTTATCGACTGATGTAACCAACAAAGCAGAAAATGATTTTAACGAAACAAACAATCCGTACAACAATCCTGAGTCTGGGCCCAGCATAAAAAAAGAAGAACACGTGGACTCATCCTTTTCCGTTACACCACAAGAATGTCAATCCATCCCTAAAATTAAAGGCAGGAGAAACACCACAAAAAGGACGTCTTGTGGGAGTTAAATTTTAACCAGCACATCAGTTAATTAAAATGAAAAATGTTAAAGGTCAGAAGATAACCAACAAATAGAAGAAAAAAAACAAAAATTATAGAAGAAAGTCTTTTCGGCTCTCCGGATTCGAAAGGCATAGAGAGAAATGTAAACTGTCCCTACTGCTGTAAGGAATACGGCACATCAATTGACGGAGGGATTCGATGAATTGTGTGCGGGCTTTTTTTATTTAATTTTGTAATAATGTGTAATTTGAAACCCATGGTTCTTTTTAACTATTTTTTTTTAACCAACACATGTAACAAATAGAATTTGATATAAAGTTTTTACTTTCAATCGCAGTGTTTACTAGTATTTTATAGCTAAACCTTATTTAAATATGAAAATAGATATATTAAAGTTAATATAGCTACATAGGTATAATTGATATGAGTATATGAAATCTACTTATTTAACAACTCTTAGTTTCTTGTAAATGTTTATCGATAGTTTAAGAAATGTGAAGTGGGTACAGAGTTGTTTTTTCTATTTTGCAAATTCCCTGGAGGCTTTATTTCAGGAGCTAGAAAGTTTAAATACAAAAGTTAAAGAGTTTTTTACTTATTATCTCTCAGATGTATCAGAAAAAATAAACGCGCATCGCAAAGTCAAAGCAGGAAAAAAATTTGATGTTTTTCTCCAGTTTGTGGTGCGCATTTCTTTTTTTATACATCTGAGAGATATTACGGTAAAAACTTTAACTTTTGTATTGAAGCTTTTCTTGTAGCTCCTAAACATTTAATAAAGCACTTTTTTGAAAAGCCCGCGTTTTCGTTGCCCCCCCCCCCTCTAGGAGGGCGACATCTAGTAGTAAAGAGATCGTTTGTATTGTTCATAACATCAAGCCATATATTACAGATATCTTTGGCTACTTGATCACAAGGCAACAGATGGCGCGAACGACGCTCAATTTTGTGGCTACAAGTATAAGTACAAGAGAATCCATTCTATTCCCCCTTAATATTTATCTATGTTGATAAGTAAAGATCCCATATATTATAAAGATATTATGAAGGTAAAAATCTGGGTAAATTATTGTTGTTTATTTTTCGTAACTTGTTGTTTTTATTTAATTTTGTTAGTTCGTATAATTATTTTATACTGATTTAAATTGTATCTAGGTAACATACTCAATTTTATTCTTTGGTTTTGTAGCCCTGAATATGATACATATTGGGCATAAAAACGTCAGCTGCTGATTGTTTTAAGCAGACGTTACCGAGACCTCGGTCACAGGGCAGCAGAAAAGCGCGCGCAATACATTGTTGACACACCATACTTTTATGGTCCAGCAAATTGCTTCCAAGTGGTCTCGTAGCTCAGTGGTTGAATGCTGTGTTTGTGATGCGGCGGCCCGGGTTCGATTCACGTCGATGTTTTTTTTAATTTTTTTTCAAAGATGTTTATTTCTTTTTTTTATTATTTGGGTTAGTTTTGGTTAGTTTTGTTTGGTTGAACCTAACGTGCACTTATCGCGAAAGAAGTTGACTCTTGACTTAATAAATTTTGAAATTAAAAAAATAATAGAAGAGAGCAATTTCGAAAATATTGTGAAAAACTAAAATGATAAGATGCATTATCACATAAAAGAGCCATGCGTAGTAACTAGGCTGATAAAAATGTGGAAAAAAACCCTTAATAATATTTATTTGCTTTTTATTTATATGCTTTAAATAAAAATTACTTAGATTAAATAAACTTTCTTCAATTTAAATAATTGGGCGTGTTTGATTTTTTTGGTAATTTCTTTGCCTTGTGATAGCAAGACTTTTTCCATATTAAACACATATTTATTCGCTTTAAAGCTTTAAAGATACTAAACCCTCTATTAGTTAAAACAAATAAAGGTTGCTTTAAATTAAAGATGTGAATATTGGACCAAATATTATTACTTCATCCGAGTCTCGTACAACTCGTCCGCGTCGATGATGCTCTACGCTCCCATTCCTCCAGTCCCCGTGTAGTGCCCTCAGATCAGTTTTATTTCTGCTGTCGTCCTCTCTCTAGGGAGATTTTATAGAGTGTATCCGCCCCAGGTCGCCATTTTTTAAAAGTACTTGGGATGGAAAATACATTAGTTTTGTGGGACTTGGGTCATTTGTACCCTCATTCCAAGGTAAGTTACATTTTTATTATATTACTTAGCTACGTACATAATTAATCGTTTATAAAAAGAAGCGTTCTCTCATGATCAAATTGGCGTGAGTTTTACTAGTAAATAAAAATTGTTTTCTGCTGTTACTAGCTAGCAATGCAGATGAATTCACGCGATATACGCCTACAATAGTGTATAACAGTACGCCTAGGCAGTTTGGCGTACGATCTTGATTGAGCATTTTTTGCTTTTTACGTTGTACAAATTCAATGGCGTCCTTTCCGTTCTTGTACCTACATAATATAATATAAATTAATAGGTAGGTATTTCAAAGCTGTATTTATTCAATCTGAATAAATAAATGTCTGATCCATGGAAGTACAGTTTTGAAACAAATTGTTTTTATTTAGATAAAATCTAATAGTATTTAAAACAAAAACAATAATTATTTTAGTTAAATGAATAAGATATACTTTTAAGCAATGTAGCAGGCTATTCAAATAGCATCATGAACAACAGTTACATTTATTTTGTTTCTATTATGTTTTGTTTTAGTTATTGTTGTTTAATTTTTAGATCAAAATATTGACGACATTGAAGTGCTACGTAGCCTGATGGAAATCGATTTAAATGTCGTTACTAACAAGAGAATCGTTAACAGTCTTGTGCCATTTCCGTTCAGTGCTCATTATACTGGATCTGAAGAGGAAGTTGTATGTCCTATTAGTTTAATTAAGTAAAATGTTACTGCCTTTCACTATTTTTATATAATAAAAATTTTATGGACTTTAGAATTTTAGTATTTTTTATAAAAACTAGTGAGTTACCGTTAAAATTAATAAGTAGTAAATCTTATTTCATAACATGTTTATGTTCCTATCTAATATTTAGAAAAAAGGTGTTTTTAGTTTATAATAATACTTTTCTCATTATAGAAATGATTTAACTTTCAAAACCAGTGATAAGCAGAAACGAAATAATCTGATTATATATTTTATTTATAATTTGGGAATACTCGTTTTGTTCTTTGTTTTTAATACCTTCGAATAAAAATGTTTCTGGATATCCCTTTTAAGCTTTTATTTTATTGACTGTGGACACCTGTTCCTGTCATGAATTTGGGAATTAAAAGTTAAGTCTTCTGACATGCCTTTTACAAATCGGTGGGTTAGATAGGGTTCGGATTTTGGAATCTTTACCAATTAAAGGAAAATTATGAGATATAGTTTATTTCAGCTAAAACGTGAAATTAAAACAGAGTTTTATCCACAATACCGAAACAGAATATTTGCACTCGACGCGCGTTTCGCTAACCATGTTAGCATCATCAGGAGATTATTAATTAATCATCTCCTGATGATGCTAACATGGTTAGCGAAACGCGCGTCGAGTGCAAATATTCTGTTTCGGTATTGTGGATAAAACTCTGTTTTAGTGCATGTTGCCGAAGGTTCCAAACCCCAACGTAGTTAAAACGTGAAACCTAAATACGTCTTAAGAATAATAACAATATTTTTTTAAACTACATATTTGTTATAGCTTTTTTTATTTGCCAAGGAAACCGACTCCTAATCACTCATCTAACTGAATGTCAATAAATAGTCCTTTTAGAAAGATCAACACATATTTACAACAGCCAAAATTTCTTTTATTTAAGCAGCACCAACACAAACAGTAAACAGTCAACTAAATGCAAATATTTAAAATAAACAATAATTTATTACAAATGCAAGACTTTAATTATAAAATAATTTGATTATTTGAATCATAAGCATAAAATTGTTATTTCAAATAAAAATTAGGCTTGAGCAAATAAAAATTATTTGATTCAAATAAGAGAAATTATTACTTAAAAATACCCAAAACATTGGTTTAAAAAACCGACCTATTTAAATTAAAATACGAAGCTTTTGGGAAAAATATACCTCAGATTTCAACCAAAACACGAAGGTTTTAGAAAATATATATGTTATATTTGTTTCAAAAGCTTTGTGTTTTAATTTAAACAGGTCGGGTAATTAAACCAATGTTTTGGGTATTTGTACGAAATAATTTCTCTTATTTGAATCAAAATAATTTTATTTGTTTTAAAGTTATTTTTGTCTGATGTTAACAAGATTAAAAAATCATATTTGTTCGGAATAAATATTTATTTCGAACAAAGAAAATCTAAAAATAAGTCAAATAAATATTATTTTTTATTCAAACAAATATTTGTTTGGCCATTATCAAACAAATATTTGCTTGATTAAACTCCATTTTTTTTTATCAAATAATTTTTTTTTCAGTGAGCATAATGCAGATCAATAGAGTTTATTTCATATAATATGCCAGGAATAAGAGCTTGTAGCAAATAAACTACAGTTGCTTGGGAATTACTGGTGTATTAGCATATCCCTTTAAACCTACCTCTATCTGTAAATCGAAATTTGATCTGTCTGGAATGAAAATGATTCAATCTGTAATTTGACTCTATCACAAATGGATTATAGGGATCGTTTCTTAAATCAGAGTCTGCTTCCTCCAAATGTTTGTCCCATAAAACTGTAGCAGCAGATGCCTGTATAAGATTTTCATTGCTTGGCATATCGTCTTTAAATAATGTGTCATAATGATCTTTTATGAAATTTGTATGAACATTTCCCGCTTGAAACTCTGGATGATTCGCAAGATCAAGAAGAAAGTTGACATTTGTTTCCAAGCCAGCAATCTAAAAAAAAAAATAAGATAGTACAATTATTATAATCTGTGTTACATGCAACATTGCATCATAACATTTGTATGGTCAACTTCTAAAAATAAGTTTATATTGCCGAAGAGCAATAAGAAACTTGTATTAAAACTCATATTTACCCTATTTTGTTGACTCACAAAATAATTGTTAGTTGATAATATATAGAACCCTTGAAATAACGATCTATTGATGGATGTAACTACAAACTTTCAAATAATACAAGAAACATTAAACTTATATAGAATGTAGACCTCTGTGTATTAATATCTGGATTTAGCGGTTGCCGGGCAAAGATACACAGTCGTGAAAAAGATTTCCTTGTAGTGGTATTTCCACACCCACTTGAAAAATAATTAGTCTAGCTAGCTGCTATCATCAGTAAATATAATATTATTATTTAGTTCCTCAACATATAAAACACTTATACAGACAGAAATCATTATTCCACTAGGCATATATATTATTTAGTAAATTTCTATTAAAATCAGCATTGAAATAAGTTGTTTTATACTTATATCCTAACAACATTTACAGTGTTACTTGCATTGAATTCCAGTAATTTCATATTTAGCTTAGTTAATGCTTCTCGTCTGTCCTGTCCCCAAACAATTAATTTCGCTATCATCGGATCGTAATGTACTGTAACTTCGTCACCTTGTCTGACACCTAAAAAGGCCGATTTTATTCATAATTTTTAAATTTCTTAAAAATTGGTGGAGTAGTGTCCAAATATCGTTGTTCAAAAACCATTTGAACAAGTTTGCAAATCTATCGATTAAATTCTTATTATATTAATTTTCCGCGTCACTGCGTTTGACATTCCAATTCACGGTAATTCTGTTGCCAATAAATTCTTCCATCGACACACACAGCTTCATCTGAGAGCCCCAGCCGCATCTAGATAGACTCGAAGTCAAAAATACAATTTCGAATCCCCACATTCCACTCTTTAATAATCGAATTTCTCTAAAAATAATAAGCGGATTTCGGCAAAGTTGATCTTAAAATTTATGTTTAAAAGTTAGGGAATTGAAGATGGTAAGTTTTTATTTAACTTCACCCTATTTGGGTTGTTCAACAGAACCAGAATTGTTAATTCGGATGTGGGGAAAAGTTCCAGCGCAAAGTCAAGGAAAACGCTTTCGCGCTTAAGACCAGTGGCGTGCAAACCAGCCCCTGCAGACCCTGCAGTGCGGGAGGGCCCCGAAGTATAGAGGGGCCCCGCAGGGGTCCCTTCCTATATTTGTCTTAAATATCTTCGCCAAATGTTGTATTGAATTAACACCAAACTTTTATATATTTTAATTGTTATCTTTGAATTAACTTTTGTATAAAGTTAATTTAATTTTTGGCATGATAGCTTGTAGCAGATGTTTTAGGTACATTTAAATAATTATCTATCTAAGTGCGAATTAGCTTAATTTTTAAACTTATCTTTATCGAGTATTCTCGTTATCGCACGAAATCCGGACAACGCCAACGCCGGTAACCGCGCCTGCGGGCAACTGTTGAAGTTGAAATGCAATAAATTTAAATACACAATTTCGGGGAATCACCTGTCGTCACCTGATTATATTCCGATTCGTCTCAAATGGGTAATGGGTTGTTGTTTGATTTGACTGTTTACTTTTGGTGGCTCGTATAGAAATACCGTATTTCTCATTTTCTGCACTGATATAAGCGCTTATTTGGAGTTTATTGAATTTAGATCAGTTATTTTTGAAAGTTTTCTTGAAATTGTCAATAACGAGAAGTTTTCGAAAGTATGCAAGTGGTGCAAATAAAAGGAAAGTGGCTGAAAAAAAGGAAGTCGAAAAAAAGAAGATTCCGAACATCGATTACCAACGAAACCAAAAGAAACCCGCTACTTTAAAAATCAAAAACCCGTCTACAAGTTCTACAACGGCCATAGAAGAAACAAAGGAGTGTGACTCTATTAGCGCTACGAAAGACCTTGTTCATGACTCCTAAATTAAAGGTAATGCTGGCTTTTTGGTGACAAATCTAATCCTTCATTTAGTGCGGCTTGGATTGCAGGGACTCTTAGTGATTGGAAAGGACTCTCAAAAAATATCTGCACATGAGAAAACAAGTATTCATTTGGAAGCATGTTTAGTATATTCAACATGGAAGGATAACAAAACCATTGATTCCTTCCTGAAAAATAATCGAGACATTTTAAAAAACGTTTTGAAGAGGCTCATTGACATCACAAGAACTATGGCAATTTGTAACTTACCGTTTCGTGGACATCGAGAATGATCGAGATACTGTTTCTGATTATGAATATAAGTTGGAGCCAGATTCTTCAGAAGGAGTATTTCTGAATATTGTAAAACTTTTAGCAAGATATGATCCGGTTCTTGAGATGCACTTCAATAATATGCAAACGATTCGGTATTATTACCTAAGTAATAGGTCACAAAATAAATGTATTGCCCTTATTTCTGATACAATTCAGAAAACTATAGTTGAAGATATAAAAAGTCCGTTTGTTTCCTCATTGTTCGTATACTAGCCAAGATATTAGTAAGAAAGATCAGGTAAGTATTGTGATACGGTCCATCAATACCAAGTGTACTAAGAAGTACAATGTGGCACACTCTTTCTTAGGATTTTTCGAAATGATGGGACAAAGGACAAATCGGCATTTTACGCATCTCTGGATATAATATTAGTACAATTTGAAAAGAGATACGAGGTATTCAAAAATATTTATTCAAATTTTGAAATTTTAGAACCACAAATATTACTTCAAGCTGAAGAATGTGAAATTATAACTAAAGCTAGTGAACTAATACAAACAAAAAACTTACTTGAAAATCAATTACAAGAAATGCGTAGTATTAGAAAATTTGCAGACTTCATCTTTGACAAAAATGAATTACTGATCAGTACAGGATTTCAATTATTTTTAGTTCTCCCAGTTACATCAGCCTAATCTGAGAGAACTTTCTCAAAGTTTCTTCTTGGCAATAATTTGTGTAGAACACGAAAGTGTAAACCATGTAGATTGGACGGAGTAGTAGATAGATTCTTGTCTACACGTTGTAAACGTAGAACGTAGAAGTTGTAGATAGATTAAATCAATGAATATTACTAACTTCCTTTTTTTGCGTCTACAATCTATGATTTTTATGTATTTTGTTTATAAGACAATTCTTATTTTTTATAGATTAAGAAATACAAATATGTATTATATAAACATGTTTTTTTCCTGTTTTTTTTTTTAATTCTAGATATGATCGGGGGCCCCGAAAAAAATTCGGCGGGGGGGCCCCAGAAAAATTTTGCACGCCACTGCTTAAGACTCGGCAGTAAGCAGTCTACACGTAACGATAGGGGATACATTCACGCTTAACGCTTAGAAGTAAGCTGTCTCCATGGCACTGGGTCACGTAAATTCTCTCGTTTACCTCATCGTTAAGATGGCGGATTTATTCGCGTTTAAAGCTCGGCAGTAAGCGGTCTCCGGCACTCGGTCTCTTAAATTTTCTCTATCCCTATCTGAATGATGGTGGACTCTATCTTGTTAAAATAAAACCACGAAAAAGTACTCGCGCTTAACGCTTGAAAGTAAGCAGCTCAGTGGTAGTGGTAGATGGAAGTTATTTCCTTATCCCCATCAGAAAGATGGCTTGCCTGGTAGCGGTAGCGATTCCCGTGGCACTCGGTCACATAAACTCTTTCTCTAGTCTCGGATAAGCAGTACGCTTAAAGTTGGTCGTCCTCCTATTGTTTAGTGATGTTTTATAATATAAAACCCCCGGTAACATGTTCTGCAACTATCTGAGTATAGTCACTCATACTTAAACATAAGCCCCATTATGTTATTTCGCAAATCGAAGGTCTCCCTTATGCATATGCATAATGTGGCGTTTTCTAATTGAGGAAACGATCAGCTTCATAGTTAAGTAATTTCTTAAAGTCATTACGCAAACAAGAGTATACTGTCATGTTTACTTGAAATAGGTACTTAATGTATTTAGAAGTTAAAGGAGGATAAATCCTTAAAGTAATCTTCCCGATTTCATTACTTCGTGCGAATGAACGTCAAACTGTCATTGCTGTAAACTTGTGAAAACCTGCTCAACTATTGGACTCTTTTGGCTAAATGCTAAATGTAAGAAGCGTAGTTGCCTATTATGGACAGTAAGGTGGCATTTATCGTTGTATTATTACTTGGGAGTGTAAGGGCTGCGCTGTAGGGGTAGTACCTCTCAGACGGTCGCATCAAGAGTCGCAGACTGGAGATGGTTCAAACAATTGGTCCTCACAGGGCAGACAGCTCTCACTTATTGCTCCACGTGCCGCACCCTGGAAACTGCATCGATCTGCAGGATAAACTAAGTGCAGGTAGCCAGACATGGCGAGAAAACTAGTGTTGGGCAGCAGCAGCATTAAAAGTAATTGGTCGGCGTATTTCTAGATATAGAAAGAAAAACGGCGCCACATAACACAGTTAAAGGCGAGACAAGGACTGTCTTAACGGTTTTAATACTGCGATGAGGAAGGCAGCGGGGAAACCACCTCAATACCCTCCCCAGGAAAAATCATTAGCATGACTGGGCACAGGACCTCAGTCCCCGAGAGGTATTTAGTGATAAGAGGGTGCTAAGAATCTCCGGACCAGTTATGAAGAAGATTGCTACCTGGAACGCACGAAAGAATGAACATCGAAATTATAGGGATCAGCGAAATGAGATGGTCTAATTCTGGAGGATGTCACATCGACGGCTATTATACTACTATGCTGGCAATGACGAGGTCAATCACTACAATGGTGTGGCGCTCATAGTATGTATAGAAGTACAAAAAAAGTAAAATCTTTTGTCCCATAAAATGTCAACATTATTCAGATATATGCACCAACGAGCGATCACTCAGACGAAGTTGTTGAAGCCTTTTACGAACAACTCCAAACCGCCTTAAATTTCACTAAAAAGTCAGAAATCACGATTATTATGGGTGATTTTAATGCAAAGATTGGTAGTGGTGCGAGAGAGGAACTTGGTGGATGTGGATTGGGTGTTGCGAATGACCGTGGCGACCGATTGTTCCAGTTTTGTCAAGAAATGAGGGTTGTTGTCTCGAACACTTTCTTTAAGCTTCCACCAAAGCGCCTGTACACTTGGACTTCTAACGCCCATACGCCAGAGAGGATAGTCAGAAAGCAAATAGACTTCGTATTGATAAATAAACGATACAGAAATTGCATTAAATCGGTAAAATCTTACCCTGGCGCAGACATAAATTCTGATCACAATTCGCTTGAAGCACATATTCAGTCAATTATAAAAGGACTGAGATACCCAGCAACACTAGCTGAGGTCATAAACGAACTAAATTGTGGAATACGCAAAGTATCATTGTGGAGAATTCCGAAGCGGAAACTGTTTGGACCATCAAATCCCATCGTCCTCCCCCAGGCTGGGGGAGTACAAAGTCTGGAGCTGATCAATGACAGTTTGTGACAAGAGGGGCTGCATTGTATTAGCTGGCAGGAACGTCAAACCGGTGAGATCAGTTTGATTACGGGGAGTGACGCCCCCGCCATTCCGAGTTGCCATGGGATGTGGCCCATCAAATCCCATCATCCTCCTCCAGGCTGGAGAACACCAGAGTCCAAAGTCTGGAGCTGATCACTGGAGAGTGACCCAACAAACCCCATTCTTACCCCTGTCAGACTAGGGACCACCAGAGGAATGAGTCTGAGGCCGATGCTTCCAGGGGAAGCGGCCCTAGATGGTAGATGCATACGCCTACTCGCATCGTCCGGTGAAAGACCACCCCACCAGAACTGGGAAGCGCTAAGTGGTTTTCCCCAAATCACGTTCCGCTTCCGCGCTGGTGTTCCCGGGTTCCACAGTAAGAATATATGGACATGATCGTGCTTCCAGGATCAAAATATTCCGGAAGTAAACTCCCCGGCCATTCGGATCTCTGGGCGCTGGGTGGCCCTGGGAACCCTTCATTCCGCATTTCACAGATAGCAAAGATACCGAACCAATTTACAATAGATTTCTGCAACATAAGAGGCCTAAATACAAACATAAATTCGGTACACCAACATCTACAAGCAAATAGACCACACATACCAGCCCTTACAGAAACACAAGTATGTTCTACAACAACAACAGTGAACTAACCCAAACTAACCCCTACCCTGGTTACGACTTACATATCCGATTTAAACATAAGTTCGGAATATGCCTTTTTGTACGAAGCGACCTTTCATGTCACCGCGAGGAAACACTCGAACCGAACAACTTTGACGTCATGTGGCTCAAGTTCACCGCCAAGGGATTAACCAAGTTTATATGTTGTCTCTATCGCCCTCCGAGCGATAGAGCCTACCAAAGCTTTTTCTCAACACTAGCTACCACTTTTGACTCAATACAGGTCGATCACCCCAGTTCAGAAATAATCGTTCTGGGAGACTTCAATGCCCACAACACAAACTGGCTCAAACATCACAACAAGACTGACAACGAAGGTAGAGAAGCTGAAGCATTTGCCATCAGCTGCTGGCTTACTCAACTTGTAGACGAGCCAACTCGAATCTCAGAGAGGGGCGAATTCGCCGTCCTCCTCGATCTCTTTCTAACCACCAATCCTGACCAGTACACAATTACAGTTGGTCCGCCATTAGGTACTTCCGACCACAAACTTATTACAACGGTGTGTGAATTGCCACTCATACAGAAGGACCCACCATTGCCTCGCAAAATCTGGCATTACAATTCTGCAAACTGGGACGATCTAAAGGAGTTCTACCTAGATTTTCCTTGGCTCGACGTCTGCTTTGGCACTGACGACCCGTCAGTCTGCTACGAAGAGATCGCGCAAGTAATCTCCTCAGGAATGGAAGCATACATCCCAAATTCCATCAAGTTACCATCAAAAGGAAAGCCTTGATTCGACAGAAGATGCGAAAGAGCTGTAGGTAGGAAACAGCAAGCATACAAGTACTGGCAGCAAAATCGGACCGCTGAAAATCGCAATTATTTTGTCGAAGTGAGAAACGAATGCAAACGTGTGATCGACGAAACTAAGGACAAACACAATCAAAGGATCAGGAATAAACTTTTCTGGTCGGTAGCAAAGGCAGTAAGTAACAACTTTACAAAAACATCTCTCCCACCTTTGACGGACGAACGTGGCATCACGGCGACTACAGCCAAGGAAAAAGCAAACATGCTCGCTAAAATGTTTTCATCGCACTCTACCTTAGACGTTCCCCAAAGCAAGACTCTCCCCACCATATCGAACATCAACACTACCATGGCAGATGTCAAGTTTCATCACCATGATATTCGCAAAATCCTTAAAGAACTAGATACGCAAAAGGCATCAGGACCGGACGGAATACCTGCCATCGTGCTAAATAACTGCGCCAACGAACTAACACCCGTTTTTTCCAGGCTTTTTTCTCTTTCTTACGGAAAAGGGATTTACCCATCCTCTTGGAAATTCGCTCGAGTGCAACCTGTTCCAAAAAAGGCAAGAAAACCACGCCCTCAAACTATCGCCCAATTGCCTTGCTTCCAATAATCTCCAAAGTCATGGAACGTGTAGTCAACCAGCAACTACTCAAGTACCTCGAGAACAACAGAATAATCAGCGATAATCAATACGGCTTTCGCAAAGAGAGATCGACAGGAGATATATTGGCCTATGTCACTCATATATGGAGTAGGGCAATTGAAAACTACGGAGAGCCTCGAGCGATTGCGTTGGATATTTCAAAGGCATTCGACAGAGTTTGGCATGACGGACTGCTCAACAAACTGCCGTCCTTCGGACTCCCAGGCTCTCTCTGCAGCTGGCTGGCCAGTTTCCTTAAGAACCGATCCCTACACGTTGCAGTCGATGGACACATCTCGGACACATTCACCATCAACGCGGGCGTGCCTAAGGGCGCAATACTTTTACCAACTCTGTTCCACATCTATATTAATGACCTGCTGATCGAAACGAATAATCCTGTTTACAGTTTTGCACATGACAGTACCCTTGTCTCCCACTTTAGATCAGAAAACCCTTACCAGCGACTGAGACTCATCACCGCAGACAGGAGCAGATTACAGCTATTAATCAAGACCTGGAGAAAGTTCAAACTTGAGGCGACCGAAATTTGGTCCAGTGCAATGCAGCAAAGACCCAAGCAGCAACGTTTACCAAGAGGGCCAATACAGCCGGTCCTAACATCATTATGGCAGGATTGACCATTTCTTCATCCTCGTCAATCGGACTGCTGGGTGTTTCGGTCAACAGCAATATGTCATGGCATGACCATGTTGCTAACATCGCAAAATCAGCCTCCCAGAAGCTTGGTGCGCTATTTCGCAACAAAAAAACTCTATACACCGCAGCAGTTGCTCGCTCTTGTTGTACAAAGCTCAAATAAGACCGTGCTTAGAATATTGCTCACATATCTTGGATGCCGCACCAAAGCATACCCTAAAAACTGCTGGATTCCATTCAGAAAAGAGCTGTGCGTTTGGTAGGCGACCCGGAGTTGACCCGGAATCTGGATAGTCTGGAACACCGCAGATATGTGGCCGAGATATCTCTGTTTTATAGATACTTTCACGGCAGATGTTCCCAGGATTTGGCCCGCATCATCCCGCCCCTGGCAACTCCTCTCAGACAGTCACGACAGCCGGCAAGAGCGCACCAGTTCGTCGTACAACTAGAAACACCTAGAACATCGCTTTACAAGAACTCCTTTGTCTGGCGCACTGCATCACTGTGTTTCCCACTAATTACAACCTACAACTATTCAAGAACCGTGTCAATCAACATCTTCGCACACACACCGCTCGACGAGCGCCATAGGATCTCCCTTTAGTGTGTGTGCCACTGCAATAAAAAAAAACAAAAAAAAACATCAAGGAAGGTTTTACAAACGGAAGCTTGAAATTATCTTCAAACGATACTAGGATAAAAAGGAAAGTTGGATGACTGACGAAATTCTTTAATTAATGGAAGAAAGGCGCTTGAAAAAAGGTCATCCGTAATACGACCAGATGAATCGTGTAATAAGGAACAAAATTAGAATGGCCAAACAAAATTGTTCGTTCTGGTGGCTAAATATGACACTTTTTATATGCACAAGAAAATTAATGAAGCTGCTGGTGTATACAAACCTCGATAAACTGGCATTCTCTTGGACAGTGAAGATAAAACAATTCTTGACGTTAATCACAAAATAGAACGGTGGTGTAGCTATATCAAAAACCTTTTTCAAGATGAAAGATCGGACACTCCCAAACAATATTCATGCGAAGGGCTTGATATAACTAAGGAAAAAGTCCAGCATGCAGCGCTATCAAAAAATAGAAAAGCTGCAGGTTCCTATGGAATCTACTCGGAAGTCATTAAAATCTTAAAAAATGAGAAGTCACTCACCGTGAAAGTCAAACTTTTCAATATGGACTACTGATCGGGCGTCATTCCTTCCGACTGGCTTCAATTAACATTTGTAACGCTTCTAAAAAAGAGCTCGGCAAAAAGATGTGGCGATTACCGGCTTGTCAGCTTAATGAGTCACTTTCTTAAGATTTTCCTAAAGATCATCCATAAGAGAATATATGCAAAATGCGAGTCCCTTATGGACGAATCTCAGTTCGGTTTTCGTAATGGGTTCGGCACGAGAGAGGCCCTGTTTTGTATCTAGGTGTTGGTTCAGAGGTGCAGGGATGTCTCTGTTCCTGTTTATGCCTATTTCATAGACTACGAGAAGGCTTTTGACAGGGTGCAACATGAAAAGCTTATGAAAATCCTTAAAGGCTTGGACCTGGATGATAGAGACCTCAAAATAATCGCAAATCTCTACTGGTACCAAACTGCACAAATTAAGGTGGATCAACAAATGTCAGACGGAGTACGAATCAAAAGGGGTGTCCGACAAGGTTGCATCCTCTCACCATTACTTTTTACCATTTACTCTAACAAAATATTCTAAAATGCCTTGGAAAGCTGCCCTGAAGGAATTTCCATTAATGGCGTAAACATAAACAGCCTTAGGTAAGCTGATGACACTGTTATAATCGCGAACTCGCTGGGGGGTCTTCAGATTCTACTTGTCCAGGTGGCAACTAGTAGTGCAGAATTTGGTTTAAATTTAAACATCAAAAAAACCAAATGGATGGTTATTAATAAGAACCAAGTTGGAGAAGGTATTCTGCAGGTGCAGCGCCAGCAGATCGAGGGCGTTCAGTCATACAAATACCTTGGATGCCAGGGCAATGAGAACTGGGATAATATGCAGGAGGTTCCTGCCCGAATTGAACAAGCCAAAGCATCATTTATAAAAATGAAGCCCGTGTTGTGTTGCCGAAGTCTGCCGCTCTCCGTTCGCACACGAGTACTACGTTGCTATGTCTTCAATATTCTCTATTATGAAATTGAGGCGTGGACTCTGACAAAAACCATGTATAAAAAGCTGGAAGCTTTCGAAATGTGAAGGTATCGATAGATGTTGAAAATATCCCGGATGGACAAAGTGCACAATATAGATATTCTTGCAAGAATGTCAAAGGATCTCGAAGTCATGCTCACACTTAAGGAACGAAAGTTGGAGTACTTTGGGCACTTTTTCAGAAATGAAAATTACGGACTTCTCAAATTAAAAATAGAAAGAAAAATCGAAGGCAAAAGAGGACCCGGTAGTCGGAGAATATCGTGGTTGAAGAATTTTCGATAATGGTATGGTGAGACTACGACAAGTCTCTTAAGAAAAGCGATCGACAAAGTACAGATAGCGCTGATGATTGCCAGCATTCGAAGAGGACACAGCACTTAAAGAAGAAGACGATTATTATTACTTGTGTTTTATCTGAGCGTCCTATCAGTTAATGAAACATTTAGGGAATTTTCATAAACATTTCATTGTGACTGTTATATTTACAGACGTGTGTTCTTGTTAGAATTTAGGTTCTATAGTTATACTGACCAGTTCCTTAATTAACTTACTAATTGCATAACGTACATTAAAATATTCATTATTCTGTAAACGACTAATTATTAGTAACACGTTTTATTTCGCCAATATTATTACAGCCACTAATATATCCGCCTTACACCTTAAGACTTCGCCAGTATAGTCATCATAATTACATTACGCCATGAATCGCCTCTGTTACTCATACAATAACTATATCTACGCCTTATTTCTAATCTATGTATATACTCCGTATTATATATCACCATGACACCTTCTACTGCGCCATTCGCCTTCCAGGGTTGTCACGTCCTCGCCTATTTGAACGTCGCAAGTCGCCTTTCCAAAATTTGCTTATTACCTTCGGCCATCTTGCAACAATTAATGCCCTCATTAATATAACTCGCCAGCAAATCAACCCAGATATTATCAATCTGTGCTGTCGCCATAACACCAAATCGCCTGCCCTAAGGACTTCGCCTGCGGTTGGAACCTTACGCCTTTTATCGAATATCACCTTTATTTTACGCCTTTGTCAGGTTCTCGCTCACCTTTTGCTGTCCCAAAAGAAGTGAGGACCTTAAATCGCCATAGCTCTCGCCTTTCCAACAGAGCATTCACCATTTGCACCTCACCAGTCAGACTCACTCACATGCACCTTTCAACCTGACCATTCGCACTTTGCACCTCACCAGTCAGACTCACATGCACCCTTCAACCTGATCATTCGCCCTTGGTGTTTTACACCTCGCCTCGCCAAAAAGTCAGCAAACGCCATGCCGGGAAACGCCAGCCCGCGGCAGCGGTTGGAAATAATACGCCTTGGGTACCCAAAATTCGCCAAACGCCTCTCTCAATTTAAGAATCGCCTCAGAAGACCGCAAAGTCTTCGTCGCCTTCGCCAGTGTATGATTCTGGACTTCCGTGCCCCTTCAATTCCACAGTATCGGTTGATGGACGCCGATATCTGTCAAAAGACGAAAGAAAGCCAGTATACAAGTCGCCAGGGGAAAAGCAACCAAATGCCCTCGCATTCGCCCGTAGATCGAGAGGTAGACCGTCAATCAGACACGAAAGCGCCTTTGTGCCTGAACGCTCACACCTTTCGATCAACGCCATTTTATCATGATAATAATGGGCCATGGTTTCACCGCCCAATTTAACCCTCGCCATCATCTCCTTGAGCAGCTGAGCAAAGTCATGCACTGGAGGAAACGCCTTCCTAAAAGCCGCCTTCCAGTCTTCCCATGAGAGGTCATATTCATCGAGCTGATTAAACCAGCCCCTTGCTGCGCCTTGCAATTTTGCCTGCATAAAATACGCTCTCTCATAGTTCGACCATTCATGAATATCGCCCAACTGATAAATTTTGCTCAACCACCTGACTACGTTACAGTCCTGGTTGTCAGGATCGAAAGGGTCAATAATGTCGCCGCCTGCCCTTGCCCTTGACCCCATACAGCCCGAACTGCAAGCGGAGCCTGCCCTATCGCTACAAGCATGCTCTATCACCGCTTGAGGAGCGCTCTGACCTGATTTATCGCCTTTTCTGATGCCCTTGGTACCGCCAGTACCAACGGCCGCCTTTGCCATTTCGGCCGCCACAATCTGCTGGATACTAGCTGCTGCCAAACCGCCTTTCAACAGCCGATGTACCATGGAGAACTGTTTCATCTCCATCTGCCTTCCTCCATAGGCAATTACTAGAAAAACGCCTTTTAAACATCAGTGTCAATAACTTGTTTATTATTATCGTGAATATCTGAAAAATCGCCAAATGTCAATCTGTCAAGGATAGCAACAAAAACCGCCTTTTGTTAAAAGTTTTTGTCATATCGCCACCCACGAATAAAAGAAGACGATGCGATTCAACTCGCCGAAATCGCCTATTTCACCGTTCTCCACAACAAATAACACAATACGTAGGTTATCCGACTTTTGATCTGTAAACAACTAATTTTTAGTAACACGTTTTATTTCGCCAATATTATTACAGCCACTAATATTTCCGCCTTACACCTTAAAACTTCGCCAGTTTAGTCATCATAATTACATAACGCCATGAATCGCCTCTGTTACTCATACAATAACTATGTCTACGCCTTATTTCTAATCTATGTATATACTCCGTATTATATAACACCATGACACCACTGCGCCATTTGCCTTCCAGGGTTGTGAACGTCGCACGTCGCCTCTCCAAAATTTGCTTGTTACAATATAATTTGTTTTATTTCAAAACTACTTGATCAACCCTGCGGTAAATTATCCTGCTTAAGTACAGTGCCTCTTTGTTCCGGAAATCGACGAAGGTTGAACTTATAACAGTCGTTTTTTTTTTCTTAACATAAATAGTATTTTTGTCTAAATATCCATTAATGTCATAAGATTTTTTGATAACATATTATAATATCCTATGGTATCTAATATTAGTTGATCCCAAAGAAAGAATCACCTAAAGGTGCATGTTACAATATGACTGCATCCTTTAAAATCAGATTGTTATCGAGATATCAAAGGCAGTATGTTACTGATAAATAGAGTAAATCTTTAAAAAAATCTCTTCTTATTATATAAAATACTCTGTAAAACTCATCATTGTGTAATAAGTGTTTAGAGTGAAACTGCCTTAGTACCTGGAGAGTAAGCTGGTGAACGCACTACGAAATCTTATCAAATGTGTGATTAGACGAGGTGAACGTTATAAAATGTGTGACGCAAACATTATAAAATTATGCGATGAGATTGACAGTAACGAGCCTTGCTCACAATAATTGAAGCCAAACATCGAACTGCTATCTTTTAAATTCGTCTCGTCCACGTTATCCGAACCAAATTCGCCTATTTTTGTCTGATCGACCATTAAACGGGCCGGGGTTTCTTGATCCAAAACAACACCCAGGAACTTGGTTTCTTATGAACCTTCTCCACAAATTCTGACCAATTTAAAATGAATATGTTAGATTCAAACTATTCCTGTACCATTTGACCTGCCAATGCATTTTTCAATTTTGGCATCCTTTAGACAATTTTAAAACTCTTTCCTTGTGATGATTTAATGATTTTGTCGACCATGACTTAAGATTTCCCTCTTCCAATATTTCCACAAAATGTATTGATGATATTTTCGACCGAGGAGGCAAAAAGTAAACAAAAATAAAGATAATTTTCATTGGTGCCAAGAGGTACTTAATTTCGAGTTTTTCAATTTTTCAAATGTAGTGTACCTATTAATGAAAAAGTGACTAAGGTTATTCAACTATTTACGACGCTTACCATTCTCTAAGATCAATGTTGAAAAAATTTCTTTGATTAACTTGGATCATTAAAACACTACCTGTATCTACTCGCACATCATTTGTTGGAACTGGGATGCTCAGATGCTCCAATAGTCCTGCTCCTGGCAAAAATCCCCCACGAGGATCTTCAGCATATATTCGTGCTTCAAATGAGTGACCCTTCAGAGGAATATCTTTTTGTTTGACTGACAATTCTTCTCCACATGCTATTTTTATTTGCCATTCTACCAAATCTGTACCTAAAATAAACAAAACACCACATTAATACAACAGAAATTAACCTTTCTTTACCTCAGAGAAATTGTTTTATAGGGTAAAATGGGGTAATACCGGTTAGTGGGAAATACCGGTCACCCCTATATTTCCTTAAGGAAGATAGATCCGGCAACAGCGTTTGATGCAAACGGCTGCTTTTCATTATGTACGGATAGCCGCCGGACTAATCAGCCTGACCAATAACGCATGGCCCTCAGTTTACCGATGTCTTTACGGTGCAATGAATTGCCTGGTGGTTCAGTGGTTAGATACTGGGCCTGTGATACGACGGTCCGGATTGGATTCCCATCGATGTTTTCTCTTATTTTTTTAAGGTTATGTTTGTATTTTCTTCATTTTGGTCATGTCTTGGGTTAGTTTTTGTTAGTTGCGCTCCCGTATCGAGCGAAGCGAGCGGAGGGCCATGCGTGAAGTGAAATATTAGACATTTTAAAATAGAAAACAAACCCTCTAATTAGTAAACAAACCAAGTCCTTGCGTCATAAGTTGTCGTCCGGCGGCTAGCTCCAAGTCATTTAATACCGTGTCATAGAGGGCGTTTCACCGATTCGTTACCAGAAAGCGTTGACGAGGAACAGTCGGAAACTTGTTTTTCTTGTGGTTCTTCTAAATTCGTCATCATTGAAAATAAGCGTTAAGTACTTATATTTATTATTTTTTAGGAGTGTGCGTAGTTCATCAATTGGATGATAAATCATAGATCATAGATTAGATAGTCTTACGTATTGAAATGAGTGATTTATCGAAATTTTAAGGTCCTAAATTATTTTTGAATGTATACCCTTATGAACAAAAACGATTTTTTTTGTTTTTTTTCTTTGTTAGCAGAAACCGAAGCCACGTGTTAGAGTAACCAATGGAGCAAAGTGGTCAGTTAAACCTGAATGCAGCCAAACGATTATATGAGCAAAGGATTTCTATGTGAACTGCTGCTAAAAGTGCAATTTCGTTTTCAATATTACAAGAAAGAATTAAGGAAGAAAAATTTGTCTCTCCTATTTTGGGTTGAAAAACTGTTTTCACTAAGGAGCAGAAAGTGGAAATGTCTACCATATAAAATTTCTAGCATCATAGTTTATGGATCTACAGTTAAAGAAATCAGAAGCATGGCATTTCAGTTTGCCGAAAAAATAGCATAAAACATAATCTTAACCATGAAATAAAAATGTCAGGTCATGACGGGCTTGTAGGGTTTAAGAAGATAAATCAAATTGCAGTACGAAAAGCAGAAGCAACCAGTTTAAACAGGGCCACTGCCTTCAATAAAAAGGAAGTCGGCCGTTTTTTCGAACTCTTATAGCAGGTTATGGAAATGACAATGTTTCACCTAGAAACACCTACAGTGTTGAGGAAACTAGAACTGCCAGAGTGCAGGAACCAGGAAAATTTCTGGCGGCAAAAGGTCAGAAAAGGATTGGCTCGGTGACAAGCTCGCAACATAACAGATATTTGTGCAATGAGTGCCGGTGGGCAATGTTGCTTTTCCTTCGTCAACGACATTCAGTTCTGTTGGAGAAAGATGGTCATATTGCAGCAAAATATGAATGTATCAAGAATGGTTAGAAAACAGAGGAACTATTCGTCAAATGTCTTCAGCACTTTGTCGTCCAGGCAAAACCATCAGAACTACGTTGGGGTTAGTTTGG
>MU188400.1:62971-79692 GCA_016904865.1 Pissodes strobi
TTTGTCGTCCAGGCAAAACCATCAGAACTACGTTGGGGTTAGTTTGGATTAGTTTGGGTTAGAAAATTAAAAAGTGTTATTGATATTAGACAATCATTGTAGTCATGTCTTCCTGGCAGCCTATTATTTTTACAGAGCCAATAATATTATCATGTTATCCATTCCACCCCACACGTCTCATGGGACTCAAAAAACAGTGCCACATGAAGTTGCCTCATTGTTTCGAAAAGATTTGCTTTTACTGCATAGTGGGTAAAGGGGAGTCAGGCTTCAGAGCAACAGGAATCTACCCGACTGACCTGACTATTGAAGATTGCCGCTAATATATCTTTATTTATTCAATAATCTTACAAAACATACATGTAATATTGTATATCCGTAAAACCAAATAATTTTGTATATAAGGGTGGTCTGGTGACAGTATATAAACGTCCAAAATATTACCACAGGCAAAACAGGTACAAGTGTATAAAAAACAAACAGCAAACAAGTATATAAGAACATCCACAGAACAAGCACATTAAAATCACAGATATTGCATAAGTATAAAAAAAGTTGTTATAAAATAAAATTGGTATATCACAGTTAAGATCTATCACCAAGTCTGTTAAGTAACATGTTCGTTGTTGATACCGCGACGCTGTAGCTGACTTTGTTAAGCAAGGTCTTCAGGTCTCTGGGTGAGACTTTTAATTTCCCTCTCAAAGCGCTGCAGAACTCCCTGTGCTCTTCTGAAGATATCAGTTCTCCGTAGCAGCCCACGACGAAGATTCCCAATTTCACCGGACAGCGGTAATGGTTTTGTAGCTCAGTCACCAGATTCAAGTCTCTGGTAACTGTGGCGAGTTGGAATTCGGTGATGTGATTCAAGGAGTTGACCTCGTACCTGGTCCTCTTCAGTCGTTCCTGATTCCTCCAGTTTTGGATGTGCGAGACTGCTATTTCGAACACATACATCTCGTCCGGGTTGGTGAGATGGACAACAATATCCGGCTTGTTGTGGTACAACCTTTTTTCTGTTAAGAACTTCTGACCGGCAATGATTGTATGATCTCGGTTATTCACATTAAACCGGAAGTGGCAGTTGGCTTTCCCAAACTGTAGCTGCTGTGTGAAGTGCCGTGGGGCATTCAGGCTTCGTAGTAGCGTCTTCAGGGTCCAATGCACCACGTAATCGTGGCGTGTGATGTATGCATATGTAACACAAGAAGACATCACGTGGTAAGCTGTCTCGTCCCGATCGCACCCTCGGCGGCACTTCCTTTGGTGGGGGTTGGAGCCCAGTCCATGAATTTGTTCTTCGGAGGCGGTCAGCAACATCGTCCGTGTCCAACTATCGAGGTTGGGGGATTGGTCCGCAGGGAACGAGATTTTTGTTTCCTCCTGGAGCACCACCTTTCCATAGTGCATATTCTGGGACCATTCCTGTTGTTGCTGTTCTGCATGCTTCTTGTCCCTCTCGCTGACGACTCTTCTGCAACACTTCGCGATGTCCAGGCTCATGTCTGCCTGGACCTCAAACTTCTCCAGGACCCACTCCATATCCGTGATGGGGTTTCTGCAGCCTCCTCTCTTTAATGCTTGGCACCATTCGCGACACTCCTTCAAGTCCTTGTGCTTCATTAAGTATATGCCTTTCTTTGCGAAGCACTTTTGTGTCTCGTGCTCGATGGAGTTTACTGCTAAGCCCCCTTTGCTGATCGGCATATACACTGCGGCGTTGGACGATGTTTTTCCTTTGACGTTGTGTGCCACTAATTTTTTGCGAATTTTGGTGTCGAGATCGCGGCATCTTTTGAGTGCGGAGCTTCTGGATTCACTGACATAGATATTTCCAGTCACATAAATCACTGCAGGTACCACGGTGTTGTTAATCAGAGTGGATTTCTGAAAAGTAGTAAGATCTGAGCTCAAGATCTTGTGGAGTAACCCCTCCATGTTTTCCCCCATCCGTTCGTAGTTCCGCAGGGTGTCTCTCTCCAGTTGTTCCAGCCCTAAGTACTTGTATCCATCCTTCACCTCTGGTAAGAATGGCGGATCTGCGGCTTCATCTGGATTGAGAGCATCCTTGTAGTAAAGGCCGCACTTGTCGATGTTCAGCTTCAGGCCAAGTTCTTCTGATGCTTTCGCCAGTTGTTCGCTGATAAGCCTTGTGTCACTTTCAGTGGGAGAATGCCACTTGAAATCATCCATAAAGGCAAGAACTCGGTGCTTGCCTCGAGTCAGCCTATTGATTTCGGGGCTCGTCTTTAGATGGCTGATAATACAGGCGATGACGAGTACGAACAGTAAGGGGCTGATGGAATCACCCTGCAGCAGGCCCCTACGGACCAAGATGGACTTTGTGGCAGTTTTGTCGATTTGGACCCTTAGTGAACACAGTTTCATTGCTAATTTAAACGCACGCCGAATGTTTCTATGCAACGGCAAGCAGTCGACTAGCCTCTTAAGGATTTTATGATAGACTGAGTGATAGGCTTTGTCGAAGTCATACCATGACGAGTAATTACCGTTTCTCCTGAGCCTGGCTACAGCTGAGATGGCCTTGTCGAGCATAAGTCCGTGAGTCGTGCCCAACACTCCCTCTCGAGCCATCTGCTCAGCAGGAATAGTCCAGTCCGGCACTCTAGCTCGTTCTTCTTTTCTTTTTTGTCCAATATTGTGATGGAGGGGTTGGTGTGGAACTGGTGTCTCGTTTCCAGCACTGTAGCTCTTCTCTGTTGGGTCTGAAGTCGCTCCTCCAATATTCTGACTCTCTCCTTGGTGCTGCTGATGTATTCCGCAGGAGAGGACTTCAGCTTCTTCATCGCTCTGATCTCGTTCATCAGTCTTCTGTTTAGGTTTCGTCCGTTTCCCTCCAAGATTTCGGTCGCGTTTTGTATCCTTGTTTTAAGCCGTTTTATTTTTGTTTCCAGAAACACGGTTTTTGGTTTTAGCTTGGCTTTTTTGCCCAGAATTGTTTTTCTGAGCAGGACTCCTGCAGCGTAAATGGCGTTCTTAATTGCCCTTCTTTGTGCGACTTGTGTGTGGGGGGATTCCTGGATTTCGGCTATTTTTACCTCCGATATTTGGTTGGCCCTCTCTAGTTTACTTTTGTTGGATGGTCTGAGATAAAACTTCTTGATTTTTGCCTTCTTGTTGGCAGTAGATCTTAATATCTTGTCGAACTGTTCTTTCAATAATATAGTGGTCAGTATCCCCGCCTGTCACGCGGGAGACCCGGGTTTGATTCCCGGCCGGAGAGCCATAAAAGTAGTAGCTATTGCCGTCCTACAATAACGACCGTGGAAGTACTACTGCGTTGTGTAAAACTGTGGTTAAGTGCACCAAGTGTGCATGTTTCGATACTTGGACAACGTTGACGGTATAAGAAATATAACAGGTCACGGTACACTCACCACGATACACTCACGAGTATATTATAGGTCATAGCCTTTCGTGGCCTATGACACATACATGAAATAGCAGTCTTTGATGATGGAGTCGAGAATAAGTTTAATGAAGGAATTTAGAAACCTAACCAAAAACTTGTAGGAAATTCCCAGCAATGTTGTTCTTCTGAAAATAAAGCTGCTGCAATTCCCGAGGCAATTCCTTCGGCTTCAAAATCAGCACCTTCTCTCAATTGCAGTGCAAATACCAAAGTGACAAAGCCGAACAGGAGACCTAAACAGCAGTCGAGTATGTTAGTTCTACACAACTGAAAGACTCATTGGAAGAAATGAGAAAAAAGAAAAGAGCAAAACTGAAGAAGACCAAGGGTGGATCAAATAAAATAAAAGGTCTTGAGGAAGCCAAGAGAAAAACACTATATTCGCCTGAGAGAACCAGCAGTGCCAGCGCCAAAAAAAAAAGATGAAGCGTCTCACTACCGAAAGAGAATCAGAAAAAGAACAGATTCAACATCATCTAACTTTAATATTGAAATGGACGATATCTGCAGTGATAATGAAAATAAGACAAATTTCACTTTATGTGTAATTTGTGATGAATATGGGGTAGATAATGGGATGTGGTACAGGTGTGTCATATGTGGACAATGCGCACACTTCTTATATTCTGGACTCTCCAACTCGATATATTTGTGATTTTAGTATGTGACCGGTATTACCCATGCCATGACCGGTAATACCCGAATATTAAGGTCAAAGTCACTTTTTAAACCTAAGAGTTTTTATCAAAAAATGTTATAGTTTCGGTTTGTTTTGTATTTTACAACTTAGAGTAACTTTTATGTTTAATTTTTCTTCTATCAGAACAAATATATGTTTATTTTGACTTTTATGTTCAAATTTAGTTAAGTGACCGCCGTAACGGCACGCCCCATTCTACATTCTACCTACTGCACGGTGCAATTTCTGATGAAATTAGCATCAAAAATAAGAAAAGTCCTATATTATTACTTTAATACGTATAATGTAGTCAGTAAAATGAAATCAATGAAAAAGATTACAAATCTAAGTAAAATTATTTAAATATAGACGCAAAACATTTAAATGTGGTGATTTTAAAATTCACTCAAGGTTTCAACGTTTGATAAGATGCAAATAATTGAAAAGCTTGTTGCAATCATTACATTATAGAGCATGCTAGTAAAACAATTAATACAAATTTGCTTTTTGAAATATTGTGTTCAAATGGGTATTTATCTTCACTAGTTAACTTTAAGTTACCTGTAATCATTTCTGTTATCGGATGCTCTACTTGCAGTCTTGTATTCATTTCCATGAAATGAAAATTATGAGTTTTCCTATCAAGAATAAATTCCACAGTGCCTGCTCCTACATAACCAACTGCCTTGGCAGCTGTAACAGCCGCTGTTCCTAGTTGTCTTCTCAAGTCCCATGATAGACCTGGCTAAGATTATACAGATTAAGTAATCTTGTTAAACATAAGTGCTGGAGATTTATATCATAGATTATATAAATATTTTAGCCAACAATCTCGAATCTCCATGTTTAAACAAAAATTAGGGAATATTAAGATGTTCTTTCTTTCCCTGTCTCGATTTTTACTAAATAAATTCATGTTTTATTAATTTAAACCTACAGCTGGAGCCTCCTCTATGATTTTCTGGTGTCTTCTTTGAACTGAGCAGTCTCGCTCGTATAGATATACAGCATTTCCATGTGTATCTGCAAATACTTGAACTTCTACATGGCGAGGTTCCTCTATGAACTTTTCTATTAGAACATCTGTATCTGCAAAAGATTTTTGGGATTCTGTTCTAGCAGATTCAAGTGCTTCTTCAAAGTCGTCTACTCCATAGGCTATTCTCATACCTAAAAGACGTTTTTTTATTAAATAATAATAATAAAAATAATAACGATAACAATAAGTGCTTTTGTTGATACTTTTCAGCAATTTAGAGCAACAATATTTTTTATGTGATGTGGCGACATCCAACTGCTCATGCAACCACCTTCATCCAAACATGTGTATATTTATAGTGAATAATTTATACAAAGCAGGTAATTTATTATGTTAATGGCAAGGGTATTGTCGTGTGTTAGTGAAAATAGACTCTTAATCCTACTACTGCACTTCCTAATTATCCTACATAATACAATTGCTTGTAGTTTGTTACCACCTTCATCTAAACATGTGTACATTTATAGTAAATCAGGTAATTTATTATGTTAATGGCAAGGGCATTGTCGTGTGTTAGTGAAAATAGACTCTTAATCCTACTACTGTAGTTCCTAATTATCCTACATAATACAATTGCTTGTAGTTTACAGGTATGGACTGATTGCTCTGGTACAAGGCGTGTTTCCACAAATATCTATTATAATTTCAGAGCTGATAATACCTAGTAATATCTAAAAGAACTGAAATTTTAATATTCACATACTGTCTGCCTGAAGTGAACAAACAAGCCCTTAAGGTTTTTATTTTGTGGCTTTACAATAATAATACCTACTTTGTCTGCCTTTTGACTCTACATATAATAAGTTTTAGATAATCGCAGATATTTTTAGGCTACAGCCACACAACATCAGAGGTTTGATTTTTATACCTCAGTTTTACTTAGAATACCTAAACACTCTTTATTTGTAGCAATATTAAATATTAAGAGTGGTAGAGTGGTTTTAGGTACGTGTTGTAATACTTAAAGTACGTTTAAGCTTTGGTTTAAGTTCAGTCGCTTAGTTGAGAACATTGATTTTAAATAATTGTGTATAATAAGTGAAAACACGGTGTTAAGCTGTTGTGTTCCCAAATGTAGTGAAAATAACAAAAATTGAGCCAAAGTGGCAATTTTTTAATTTCCAAAAGAAGGTAAATTGAAGCAGTAGTGTGTATATTCAATTAAGCGGCAAAAATCATTTGTTGCAACCAATAATACTAGGGTTATTGTTGTTTTTCTATTTTTATAGGCAGTGACTAGTCATACCCACTGTATTTTTAGAGGATGTGCCTTTGGCGGTTAGTCAAACCAACCTTGCATTTTTTTAGTAGAGCATTAAGATTTTGCACAGTGGTAGTATATACCCAACCTTTTTAAAAGTGTAACCAAATTTCCATCCACGGGAGAGCAGGGGTATGGCGATTTGCATACCTGCTAGGGGCAAATTTGAGAAAGTTGTTAAATGGCCGTTTCTATGGGTGAATGAATATCACTCACAAATATTACTGGAACGTAACTGGATCATTTAAAAGTCGCGTGGTGGCAGGTTGCCTATTCTTTAGGTGCAGAATCTAATGAAATCAATTTTGCATTGTTAATCTAGGGATTTTCATGAGTGACTCCATTTCCACAGACAAAATATAAATAAACCAGCTCTCAACGGACCCAGGTTTTTAAATCGATATGCTCATAAATATAATAATCTCTAAACAGTTAGTTTGTGTTAGTTTGGGTTAGAAAATTATGAGACTAATAAAAGCAATGTTTAATAAAAACAGACAGTTTAACAACATCATTTAAGCGTTTAGCATTACTAGACGTAATCACAGAATATAATAATACTAAATCTATTACATTACAAATTTGTGTCATAAATATCACATTTTGGCATTTTTTTGGCATGAATCAAGGTCCTTAGGGTACGGGCAACTAGAAAACTCACAGCAAAGGACTTTAGAATTAACGCAATTGCATTTCCCAGCGCATTTTTTTACGTTTACATGACACAAGCGTTTCTTTACAAGTCTCTCGTGCTGTACGTACGCTTAGTTCTATAGAGCAGCCTCCATCCTTCCGAACCCATATTCATAAGTTACCGACGAAACAAACGCTAGAAACAGACGCTCGCATGAACGGCTGTAATATAAATGTAGTTGTTTTTCATGCGATAGGGTAGTTCTAGTTAGTTTCTGTTGGTTGTGCCCCAGAGCGTGCGAAGCGAGCGGACGGCCAAGCATGTGGTAATCAAATATTTGAAGAATGAAACGTCCAGCCGCACACTAATGATGATGGCAGGTTCAGGATTGAGGAGATGGCTTATCTG
The DNA here is from genome assembly GCA_016904865.1 of Pissodes strobi. Classification (NCBI taxonomy): domain Eukaryota; kingdom Metazoa; phylum Arthropoda; class Insecta; order Coleoptera; family Curculionidae; genus Pissodes; species Pissodes strobi. Next base: position 70,426 of record MU188400.1, read on the forward strand.
GCCTTCTGAGCCTCGTAAGAAATCCTCAGAATTTGGAGATCTAGGTAATCTTCGGTCGGAGGAATGCTGTCTAGGGGTTTTCCCGTGGTGAAGAGCGCCGACGGCATTTGGTGAGGTAAAGAATTCGACTACAGGTGTTTCTCTGTTTTTATCGGATCGACAAACTTCTCCATGCTTCTTTTATGTAGCATGAAAAAATAATAACTGGTACAACGCAGATACAACTTGATCATCTTCTTGTTGATCAGATATTCCGTCTAGCAACAAAACGGGGCAAATCTTTCTCTTGATAGTTAGATTTATTGTCATTTCTCTCTTGAAATAGTTATTCCCTAATAACTTTGGCTGCATTATCCAATTCCTCATAGACACCGATGGACTGATTGCAGTCTGGCTCTGAGAGACCGGTTTAGATCTAATTTAAAAGTTATGGCCATCTTTTGACCAACGGTACCCTTGGCCTCTAGATATGGGCATTCTTTAAACAGCATTTCCTTAAAACGGCTGGAGTGTAAAAACCCGTTACTCACTCCCCTCTTAAGTAGCTTGTCGGCATAATTGCGAGCAAGATCAGCCAACACAAATAGAGGTGCATCTTCACTGCATTCCCTTTCAGTATTTATTTGCTTGATCACTTGTTCAAGTGCAACACCACGTGCTTTAGCTAACTGCTCCGATTTCTTGCCTAGAGTTGAGTGAGTTTTTAAGTCTCGCACATACTTTATCTGACAGTTGTTGTGGTACCATCGCCGAGCCTACCCTGCCTATCCTGGAGTACTTTCCACAGGAAATGCACTGCATCTTGTCATTGGCTTCGAGACTGCCCCGTGTAGCTAACTTGATGGATCGCTCGACATTTTGCTCGCTTGTTTATTGATGGATCGATGAGGTTCTCCCCCTGCTAAGATTTCTGAGACAGTACACAGAGAGACCAGTCAATAACGTCTCTACTTCGCGTTCTATTTTGCTGCTCTTCAACAGAGGTATTTAAATCTATGACTCTAAATGCAGGCTAAATCTGCCAAAAAATAAATAACCGAATAACACGTTATAGTAGAAATTTGAGAGGCTCCAGGGCGGGTTGCACCGTCTTGCATATCTATGGCTTATTTTTTCAGGATAAGCGACAGTTATGCGAGGCGGCGCAACGGCGCAACCCGCCCTCAGAACCACAACTAACATGGTTAGAAAAGTCAAAGCGGCTTTTGGAACGTCAGTCATTGTCAGCTGTATCTATTGACATATAATAAAAGGTTACTGGAACAAAAATTGTTGGAGTTTGCTTAGGAACCCAAGTTTACATCAGTTCAGCTTAGCACTCGATAAAATCGATTTTAATAATTTCTGCACCTAGAGGTTGGGCAACATGGCTGGCGCATGCTCCACTTACGTTCCAGAACACCTCTCGTAATAATTATTAGTGATATTCATTCATAGAAATGGTCGGGTGTGTTCGTTTAGCGATTTTCTCAAATTTGCCCCTGGCAGGTATGCAAAACACCATACCGCTGCTCTCCCGTATTTGCAAACTTGGTTCCACTTCTTGAAAGTGAGGTATGGGTATGCACTACCACTGTACCAAGTCTCAATTATTCCCTACTCAAATATGCAAGGTTGGTCCCAATATCGCTGTTGACATATAATAAAAGGGTACTGAAACAAGAATTGTTGGAGTTTGCTTAAGAACCCAAATTTACAACAGTTTAGCTTAGCGCTCGATAAAATCGATTTTATTAGTTTCTTCGCCTATAGGGTAGGCAACATGCGGCTGGCGCATGCTCCAGTTACATTCCAGAACACCTCCGATAATATTTGTAAGTGATTTTCATCCATACAACACGCCATACCGCTGCTCTCCCGTGCTTGCAAACTTGGTTCCATTTCTTGAAAGTGAGGTATGGGTATGCACTATCACTGTGCCAAATCTCAATTCTCTATTGTTGCTATTTTGATAAATGAGATGCAATTAACTATTAAAAATAGTTTAGGTATGTATTTTTCTGAAGTCAAAAAGTGACAAAAGTAGTTTATATATAAATTAATGAGTTTTCCATTGTCAGAGCCTGCTCCGTACGCGCGACGCCATCATAGATTTAGATATCAGACCTTCCCGTGTAAAAGGTGTTGATCAAACTGTCTTCGCTAGTTGCGCATTGTGCATCGCTCCCCGTTTTCAATTGCGCCGTTACAGCAGCGTTGAAAACGCAATTAAGATTAAGATTATGTGTCTTAATACAGCAATTTCAGCAGCTTATCATTTTGTGATAAGTAGGGAAAAATGTGTAAAACATGAAATGTTCAGAAAAAAAATGAGCTTTTGTGAAAGCCACTTTTATGTCTCTCATCTATCGCGGAAGAGTTTGTTTTTTAAGGGAGAGCCCTTAGGGAATTTCATTAAGCAATTATATTGAAAATTAAAAAAAAAATCTCAAGCGTCTGGCCATAATTTGGTAAGTAGGTTTTTCAATATGGTGGTAGGAGACCAGACCTCTTGAAACAAGCACATTGGTCACTAGTATAATAAAGCCATACGTTTGAATTTGGTTCTGTTCTGTATTTTTTTGTGATCATCTGTTAATTTTTGCCAAAGTGGTAATAATTGCGCTTGATCTACATAAAGGGATCCGCACACAACAGGGAGGCCTTAAAACTTATCTTACCTTTGCCACCTCCACCTCGTACAGCTTTAATCATAACAGGATAACCAATTCTTTGGGCTTCCAATTTCAGATTTGTAGTGCTTTGATCTTCCCCATGATATCCTTCTATAACTGGAACTCCAGCCTTTGACATAATGTGCTTGGATGTGCTGAAATCGATCGCTAGCATTAGCGGACATATAACATAAATTTGATATTAAAAATATAAGTTTATTTTCATATAATGCAAAGTAAGACAAAAACTTAAATTCTAATTTAGATCATTTTAATTTGCGCAAAATATAACATGGTCCTCATGTAGCCACATCCAAAGGACATGTATTTTGAAAATTATTCATTAGCGAGCTTGAAGACCAGGTTAGGCTCATGAATGCAACGTCGAATTATTTTTATTGATGCCCGTCGCTGCTCCTTCTCGTGATGAATTTAGAGTTCTGGTGTGTACAAAATAATTCCATTTTCGCCAAGACGATGACGACTTACAGTCATTGGATGTCAATCTCCGTGTCAATATTACATTCCCTCAGTTTCGGTGAATCTGCAGATTAGCCTCTAGATTATCATTGCCGATTTATATATCATTTTGAGAATACCTTGACTGTTGTATTCCAGGAATATACAACATGATTATTTGATATATGACTTTTATATTATTCACCTTATGGACTGAAATAAATTACCTGTTTCGGAAACGAAAAATAGCATGCCTTAGTTCATATGGAAAAGATTACAATATTATATAAAGTTAATGTATTATATATTTTTTAAATTTTCCAGACTATGAGCAAGTAGTAGTAGTAAGAATTTAGATTAATCATCATCTAATGATGTCCCGGATTCACGCTTCTTAAACTTGGAAGAACCCATTTCCCATTACAAATCATTGGTCAACGAGGTTTTCAATAAGCTTAGCATGTCACAAAAAATGGGTATGGTGACGTGACTAGTGGGATTCCAATCGTGGAATCCCACCCTAGTCATCCTAGTCAAGCTCGATCAACCAATACAATCTACTATACAGAATAGGCCCTCTATCTCTATTTAAACTATTCTTACGTTTAATAATTTCCATAATTTCATATGCGACTAATAATCTCCTATCAGTTATATTATGAATTAATTTTAAATTTTTAATGGTTATTCTATGATTATTCTCAAAAGCATGCTCGGCAACACTTGATTTTTCTATTCTACCATACCTTAAATGAGCTATATGTTTTTTGAATCTCGTTTGTATAGATCTTCTAGTTTGCCCAACATATTTTTTGTTACAATTCATGCATCCAATTTCATATATTCTACTTCTTTCTAATATTTCAATTTTGTCCTTTGGACCACCTAATAATTTCTTAATGTTAAACTGAGTTTGGTATACTAATTTTAAACCTATTTCCTTAAAGACTTTTTGGAGTCCTCTAGTATACTGACGATTATATGGTATCGGGACATATTTTGTATTTTCATCTTGATTGACGAAAGAAGTGGATTCACGAATGGGCTTTCTAAACAAATGCCTATTAATTAGTCTATTTATTAAGTCAGTGTTGAAACCATTATCTTTCGCTATATTCTTAATTATTGTCTCCTTTTCATTATTAAATCTTTCTCTACTGAGAGGAAAGTTAACCATACGGTGTACTAAACAATGAAAGCTGACCATTTTGTATTGGTCGTAGTGGAAGGAATCATAAGAATATATCGGTTAGTGGTAAAGAGTTTTCTATAAATAACAAATTCTAGTGTGTTATTATCGTTCCTAACCACTAAAGTATCCAAAAATGGTAGTTGGCCATTGTTATCGACTTTATAAGTAAATTTAATGGTGGAGAAACGTTTGTTTAGTTTTGTTACAATACCTTTGATAGCGGTTTTTGTGTCGAAAATCGCGAAAACGTCATCCACATAACTGTACCATACCCTTGGAAAATATTCGAACTCCTGACTGATTTCATTTTCAAATTTACTCATGAAAAGATTAGCTAAGAACGGCGATAAACAGTTGCCCATTGCCGTGCTTTCAACTTGTTGGTATAGTTATTTTTATATTCAAAATAATTTTGATCCATGCATGCATTTCGCCGAAGGTTCCAAACCCCTACATATGGGGTATATTAGGAATTACTGTCTTTAGACACGGCTTACCAGTGCCATTACATTAATACATTCTACCATTGTTTAAGCATCAAATAATGATACATAACTGTAGGACTACTGCTTACTACACCGTACACTAGAATACAATCAAAAATGGCTCCGCTAAACCAAATCCATGCGCTTTACAGCTGCGTGAATTTAAAAGATTACTGTAATTGGTTAATTAGGATTTGGGACCAACTTCTTATTTTAGACGCGAATATAGTTCATATTTGCGGGGTTTGGCACTGTATTGTAGAGGGTTAAAACACGAATCCATTGATGTATAAAACTTAATTTTCATCAAAAACGGATTTGTCGGCTTTTGAAACCAGCGGATTAATATTCGTATCCAGTGGGGCACAGTCACGTTGTGACAGCTAATTCTGTTCGGTCCAGATCTATATCAGTGATATCTGGGGTGCAATTTTGCGCCCTTATTCCATCATTTTTATCAATAATGTCAACATTTGTTTCCAACACAGTAATATACTTTTTTATGCAATTTATCTTATGATCTAGATAGGTGATAGATGCATAAACCTACTCGCATTTTCCACGGAAGAACCACCTCACCAGAACTGGAAAGTACTAAGTGCTTTTTCCAAATCACGTTCTGCTTCCACGTTGGTGGTTCGGGATTCCACGGGAGGAAGATATGGACATGATGGCACTTCGAGGATAAAAATATTCCGGAGGTAAACTCCTCGGCCATTCGAATCTCCGATAGACGCATACAAAAGCTTTTTTACAACATTAGCTACCACTTTTGATTCAATACAGGTCGACCACTCAAATTCAGAAATAATGGTTCTGGGAGATTTCAATGCTCAAACTGGCTCAAACACCAAAACAAGACCGACGACGAAGGTAGAGAAGCTGAAGCATTTGCCATCAGCTGCGGGCTTACTCAACTTGTAGACGAACCAACTCGAATCTCAGAGAGGGGCGAATTCGCCGCCCTCCTGGACCTCTTTCTAACCACAAATCCTGACCAGTACACAATTACAGTTGGCCAGCCATTAGGTGCTTCCGACCACAAACTTTTGTGAACTGCCACTCCTACAGTAGGATTCACCATTGCCTCGTAAAATCTGGCACTTCGATTGCGCAAAGTGGGACGATCTGTGAGAGTTCTACCTAGGTTTGCAAAGTCAAAGTCAAGTATGCTTTATTGCCACAGAAAAATTCAAATAAACTTTATGGACAAACCGAATTAAATAAATAAACTAACCCTAGTAGAGCAAATACAAAACAAAACAAAACTTAATATAGCAGTTAAACCAAATTCACAGGAAGTACACAAAACATACGGTAAAGAAACTCACTGTTATCAAAATATGAAACAGACATTATAGCGATGCGTGCTGTTGGAAAAAATAAGGAAGGTCATGTCGGTGAACTTGACTCGAAAAATGTGCACAGGTTGCAAAGTTGAAATACCTAGTGAAAGTAAACAAAACATGACAAAAATTGATAGACTCGAAAATTTAATTTTGTGTAATTCCTGTATACCCGCGAAACCACTTATTCGTATAATCCTATACCTATTATAAAATTCTCTTCACCGCCGCACATGATATCCAAATGGAAAGATTTAATAACGATTAACGACCAATTGAAATTAATGTCGAAAAAAAAAAAGTTATCCACGTAAAACTCATTTATAGAATAATAAGGTCTTTCTAGTAGGTAAGCTTTCGCTTTTTCACGAAATTTAGCAAATGTAGGGATGGATTTAAGATGTAGCGGGAGTGTATTGTATAACTTCTTGGAGTTATAAAGAATAGAATTTTTTGTTAATTCAGAGGAGAAAAAATTAAGGTAGATGTCTTGAATCGAATTTCTTGTTGAGTATTCATGTTGTGGCCTTTCGGGAAATATGGTTCGATATTTGCATACTAAACAAGTTGTTTCTAAAATAAACAAAGCAGGAAGCGTAAGAATTTTATATTTTTTAAAGCAGTATTCGCAATGAGCTCTGCCATTAACACCAAATAAATAACGAATTCCTCTCTTTTGAAGTTTGAAAATGGTACGAAATTGCTGTTACAGCAGCCCCAAAAAGGAAGGCCGTAGCGAAGATGAGATTCAAACAAAGAGAAGTAAGTGAGCCAGGCAGTAGACAAATTTAGTTCCTTCGAAGCTGATCGAATTGCGAAGCAGGGCGAAGATAGTTTTCCTCTTAAAGAATCAATATGTGCGGACCACTTACGCTTGGCACTAATATTCAAACCTAGGAATTTAGAATTTAGTTTTGATTGTGAGGAGATCGCTGGAGATATTAGAGTGTAGGGTAGAAAGTATTAGAATCACTCCAAGTTATGCTTGTGTCGTCAGCAAAGAGGGAAATTTTACCATTGATTTTTAGGTATGTGATGCCATTAATGTATATTAGGAAAATGATAGGCCCAAGAACAGAGCCCTGTGGAACTCCACTGGTAATTAATCTGCAATCAGAATCAGAACCGTTCGCTGTAACAAACTGCTGTCTATTTTCAAGATAAGATTGAAACCAGTTCGAAGGAATACTACGGATTCCATAAAAATTTAGTCTTCTTAACAAGATGTCATGGCACACACAGTCAAACGCTTTAGCGTAATCACAGAAGACTGTAGCAGTAGGGAGATTGTTGTTAAGAGATGAGTAAACATCGTGAAGCAACAAGAACATGACGTCATTATTACACTTGTTTGGTAAAAATCCGAACTGTTCCGGAGACAGTATGCCATGTCTAAGGAGAAATGGCATGAGGCGATTTTTTAATAACTTTTCAATGATTTTAGAGAGCAATTGGACGATAATTGCATAAGTCCTCCTTTTCACCTCCCTTATGAAGAGGAATAATTATCGCAGTTTTGAGGCATTCAGAAAAAACACCTTTCGTGAAGGACGCATGAATTAAGGAAGCTAGGACATCCCGAATTGGAAGTGGGTGGTTCAAGAAAATTTTAATTGATAGATTATCAATGCTACACGTTGATTTACTCTTTATGCTGTTCATTACCTGAAGAAGTTCAAGGCTGGTCACAGGGCTTACGAAAAAACTATCAGCGACTTTTTTAGAAGGAGTAAGAAAGAGGGTCGAGAGAAGGAGAAATACAAGGGGTAACATTTTTGCTCACGTTGATAAAATAGTCGTTTAAATCATTTGTTTTGGCATGCTCTGATTTGCGGAATTTGTTTTGCCTCTAAGATCGTTAATAATGGACCAGGTCTCCTTGGATACGTTTTTAACAGTTGATAAACGATTTTGATAATATAGTTTCTTTGCTGTCTTGATTAGTTTTAGGTAGATCTTCCTATAATTCGAATTGAATTCAAGAACTTTGTAGTATAACGTACCCGGGTCGATTCAACATAGTTGAATCAGATAAGTAAAATTGTGTTTTGCCTTTATTTTACCACTGATCGTCAAAATAGATTAAAAAGAAAACCAAGCCCTACGTTGTGTTATTATTATATCTTGCACAATTTTACTCACTCGTTATGCGCTTCAACGGAACACTATTAGGGAAACTTGAGGGAAAGGTGCGTTATGTAAATGAAACCACAGATTCCTAATACGCCTAATTTATTAAAGAAAAGCGTGCCGGACTCAGCCTGGAATTCACGAGGGGAAAGAGCACGGCAGAGAAACCCTCGATCTTAATTCCTAAACCGAATTATGCTGTATAATCTATTAGTATTTTAATTAATTAAATTACTGTCTCCCGTACCACAATTCGCAGTTCCACACTTGCAACAATACATTTAAAACTGAAGAGGTTTTTGTTAGTTAACCAGACGCCGCTGGTAGGTACTGAGGTCCTGGATTACGGAGGCTACCCAGCTATTTAGTTGCAAATATGGGACAATACCATAGTATAGTTTTAAACTTATCTCTAGAATGATCATTATATTAATAACTAGGATATTCTCCCGTCAGGGTAGGAAATGATTAGTATAGATTCATCAAGGCCCTTGTGTACTCTCTCACTCATTCTAATATTAAAACCCTAGCACGAAAAGACAGCAAATAATACATTTTATGTTTTCACTTAAAGCAGTATTGATCACAGCATAACACGATTTCATTAAATATATACACAGGCCATGCCATCAAATATGAATTATCCATGAAAACAGAAGAAATATTTATGCAGATTATGTTTATAACAATATCCAAATATATATACATGTTATGTCATCAAATATGAATTATCCATGAAGATAAAGAAATATTTATGCAAATAATGTTAATAACAATATCAAAATATATACACATGTTATGCCATCAAATATAAATTGTCCATGAAAATAAAGAAATCTGTATGCAAATAATGTTAATAACAATATCAAAATATATACACATGTTATGCCATCAAATATCAATTATCAATGAGATTAGAAGAAATATTTATGTAAATTATGTTAATAACAATAGGAAAATGTATACACATATTAGGCCATCAAATATTAATTATCAATGAG
>MU188401.1:481-62960 GCA_016904865.1 Pissodes strobi
TTTTTTATTTGATGTTTCTGAAAAAAGTGTTTAATACAAAAGTTTAATGGTTTAAAGCAATTTTTTAGAACAACTTTTTTTTTCATCTACAGGGTGTTTCAGAAAGTCTGGGCGTGGTCATATTTTCTTATTTCAAATTGCTACCCCTTTTTTTATTAGATTTTTGTATTCTCCTTGCAATTCCAAAAATTTTTATGTAACATACCCTATACCTAACTTTGACGCATAAAAAGATATTGACTAAAGAAATTTGCGGTTCTTCAAAAATTAATAATAAACAGGTAAACAGAGGTACTGGCCTTAAACTGGTCATTCACCGCGATCATTTTAATCTCAGGTAGACTTTCTATCAATGCCATACAGAGATGAGGAAAATGCGATTTTGTTTTTGTTTAAGAAATATAATATTATTATCTACTACAACTGTTCAATGTGCCCATTGTTCATTTTAATACACTGTATATAATCTCTCTGGATTTGATTTATACTGTTGATAATAAATTGAGAATGATTCTCATTGGTGTCCTGAATGGCCTCAATTATTCTTGTTCGTAAAACCTCCACGTTTTCCGTGGGAGTTTCATATACTTTAATGTGCAAAAATCCTCATAGGAACGAATCAAGCGGCGCGCGGCGTAAAGTCAGGGCTATTCGGCGGCCATCTAATCGGTGCAGTGCGACCAATCCACGTTTCATATTTCCCATTAATGTAATTTATAACCGGAAAAACTTTGTGTGCTGGGGCTCCATCCTGATGATAATTTCGTTGTTTTGACGGAGTGTAAGTTGTCCAGATTTTTTTTACATCATTGGTCAATAAATTTAAATATTTTCCTCCATTTAAGAACCCGTCAATAAATAGTATATTAAGAACTATATACTCTAAGATTAAAGCTGCATTTACATTCAATTTGAAGTCCAAGTCAAAGTGCAATTCGCAAATATGTCATTTACATTGAACGAATTTTTAGGTTACGAAATTATACGTATGGAATGTTTTATTTTGTGTGTTGTAAATTGCCAGATAATTGCAAATAATTTTTAAGAACAATTCCTCGTTAAAATCGTTTTTTTCAATTACAGTGCCTTCAAAAAAATCATTTTCATCAAAGTGGGGGCCCTTCAAAGTCCATTTTACATGTGACCGAATTGTTTGATACAAATGTTAACTTATTCTAACACAAAATTGAAATTTACCTAATCCACAGATAAATTAGATCTAACCTAAACAAAGCAACATTAAGAATATTAAGATAAACAAAAATAATCTAACCTACAAATTTATTTTCTGCTTGCGTTTGGCAAGCAGCTTAACAAAATTCAAAGTGCACTTCAAAGTCAACTTCGAATTTGGTCCAATGTAAATGCTACGTGCTGTCGCCATATGACAAGCAGGCAAATTTCAACTTGAATTTGACTTCAAATTGAATGTAAATGCAGCTTAAGATATCTACTAGTTTTAAAAGACCATATTTTTTCGCACGAGCACGAAATTAGGATACGACCCGCTTGCGGGGAGTTTCCTAATGTGCGAGTGCGCTAAATGTCTTTTAAAACGTGTATTTTATACTATTTTTTTCTATTTTGCAGGTTTTTTTTCATGAAAAACATTAATTTATTTTAGTTGCGATCAAAAATTTGGCGGCCATCTTGTCACTTTTGACGTCTGTATCAGTAGGAATTCCATTCAAAGCGGTGTCGATATTTTTACTAGTAAGCCTTGACATTGAACAATTTTGTTAATATCATAGCAACCAGTCAACAAAAGTAGTGTCGAAAAGAGGTTCTTTTCCACACTCCTTTGCGTATCGAAATGGAATCATTTTGAACGCAAAATAGAAAAAATAATTTTATTATCTAAGAGCCCACACCACACCTGTAACGATCTTCGACCTTGTATTTTAATTTCCCTAGTTATTTGAGAGTTTCGAGTTACCCAAAATCGTACGTTTTTCCGGTTATGAATCACTGCAGCACAGTCTATAGATATTCTAATAAGTCCGCTCACTCCAGCATGCCGTGGAAAATACTGCCGTTGACCTTGAACACACTCGGCCACTGTATAGTAAACGAATGGGTGCAGCTACGGTGTACGATTAATATGAACTGCCGCTCGATTATTTTTATACGGGGAGCGTTCTATTAGGAATAAATGAAATGAATATGATTACGTATTAATGTTTGGATTATGTATTTGTTATGAACAACTATTGACATTATCTGTCTCATTTATAGCTCATTAATGATACTACTTTGTAATAGTTACTTAGTATTTTAATAAATAATTAAATAATAAACGAAATATTATCTACGATATGGATAAAAATAGCAGTAGGTACAACTTGTATTGTTTAATTACGAACACAAGTTACAAAATATAACAGGAAAATAGCGACAATGGAATAATTTTAACCTGATATTTTCGACTGTCGATAGGTATCGATATTTTATTACATTTTGTTATTAATATGACAAATACGTTGTCACAGTGGATGTCGTCTTTAAAAAAAAATTAAAACACCAACTAACCTGTGCCACACCCATAACTTAACCCAAGCATTAAAAGTGTTTTCCATCTAGGGTTTTTTATTTCTTAATTAGTGGTTAAAACAGCGATCAAACTCCCTTATACTCATATATAACTCAACTTATATACATAATTTGGGCGAAGGTAAATATTAGAAATCCACAAATTTTACGCTATTTTGATATTCTTTGGATTCATGAAAGTGATTTTTCAAAGCCATGCATGTAACGACACGTTTTGGAATTTTCGTCTCGCAAGAGAGAAAAAGCATATGACTCTCTCTCTTCCTCTTTCTCTTTTATCGAATCGGTAAAGAATTAATCAATTTTTATGAGACGAAGTGAAACTAACCGAAAGTTGATTGGACGACTAACCCAAATTTATTAAAATTGATTAGGACGCATCGGAACTGCTTCAAATGATTAAAATAAGTGAGGTTAAGTGAAACTAACCGAAAGTTGATTCGACGACTAACTCAAACTCACCAAATCTATTAAAATTGATTATAACGTATCGGAACCGACTCAAACGACTAAAATAAGTTAAGACTAAGTGAAACTAACCGAAAGTTCATTACACGACTAACTAAAACTAACCATCTAAGTCATCTAACCAAATGTATTAAAATTGATTATATCGTATCGAAACTGGTTCAGATGTCTAAAATAAGTTGAGATTAAGTGAAACTAACCGGAAGTTGATTCGATGACTAACCCAAAATACCCAAATCTATTAAAATTTATTATAACGATCGGAACCGACTCAAATGACTAAAATAAGTTGAGACTAAGTGAAACTAACTGAAATTTGATTAGACAACTAACCAAAACTAACCAAATCCATTAAAATTGATTATGATGTACCGGAACCGGCTCAAAAAAGTAAATAAGTTGAGACTCGCTAACGAAGTAGTCACTTCTATCTCGTATACTGTGCTACTCGTGACTTTTTTTAATAAAAAATCGTTAAAAACTTGTGTACAAATCTGCTGTAATTGCTACTACTTTCTCTGCCGACTTTCAATGTATTGTTTTGTTTTTATTGAAATAACGCAGACAACGCATGAGAGGTTTGTAGACAATGCAGTGTTGCCAGATTAATTCTTTAATTCTATATGGTTTTAAATTAAAATGGTACATTTCTCAGTTTGACAATTTTATGTTAGTCAATAGTTGTGTTGTGCTGAATTTAAAATATAAATCTATATAATAGCTATTATTCCTGAAATTATTATTTTATATAACTTATTAAAACGAGGCAAAGCGATAGTGATATTAAGCTGATAAGAATTGATATTATTCATTGCTCTATATTAAAGGTCGAAAAGGGGATTTGAGGAGCATATGATTATTTCTCATGCTGACTATAGGTATTTTGTTTCCTTATATTCCTTGCGTTTTTATACAAGCGTCTAGCATCTGCGGTATAACTATTTGCAATCATGCGCAGTTGCGTTTCGGAATCAGCTTTTGTGCTTGTGATACTACGGCCCGAGATCGATTCCCGTCGGTGATATGTTATATTTTTATTTTTTTGGTAATATTTGTTAGTTGGGGTTAATTTAAGTTTAGTGTTAGGCAGGGTTGTTCAAGCGTGTAGCGCCCCCGTCTCAAGGCGCTTGTTTGATTCATTAAAGTTAGTTTCGATTATGTTTGCTTAATATGGGATACTGACGCGCGCGTAGCACAGGACACGTGATTTAAGTAAATACTTCTCAAGTTTCAACTCATTTTATTTATATCAGCGGGTTTCGATACGTTTTTATAATCAATTTTTATACATTTGTTTAGTTTTGGTTAATCGTCTAATCAACTTTCTGTTAGTTTCACTTAGTCAACTTATTTTAGTCTTTTGATTAGGTTCCAATATGATATAACCAATTTTAATAGATTTGGGTAGTATGGGTTAGTCGCTGAATCAACTTTCAATTAGTTTCACTTTGTCTCCACTTATTTTAGTGAATTCAACCGGTTCCGCTAGGTTATAATCAAATTTATTAGATTTGGTTGGTTTGGGTTAGTCATCGAATCAACTTCCGGTTAGTTTCACTTAGTCTCAACTTACTTGAGTCATTTGAACCGGTTCCGATACGTTATAATCATCTTTAATACATTTGGTTAGTTTTGGTTAGTCGTCTAATCAACTTTCAGATAGTTTCACTTTGTCTTAACTTATTTTAGTCATTTCAACAGGTTCCGGTAGGTTACAGTCAATTTTAATAGATTTGGTTAGATTGGGTTAGTCGTCGAATCAACTTTTGGTTAGGTTCACTTTGTCTCGACTTATTTGAGTTATTTGATCAGGATCCGATATGCTATAACCAATTTTAATAGATTTGGTTAGTTTGGGTTAGTCGCCGAATCAACTTTCAGTTTGTTTCACTTTGTCTCAACTTATTTTAGTCATATCAACCGGTTTCGATAGGTTATAATCAATTTTAATAGATTTGGTTAGATTGGGTTAGTCGTCGAATCAACTTTCAGTTAATTTCACTTAGTCTCAACTTATTTTAGACATTTGAACCGGTTCTGATACGTTTTAATCAATTTTAATAGATTTGGTTAGTTTGGGTTAGTCGCCGAATCAACTTTCAGTTAGTTTCACTTTGTCTCGACTTATTTTAGTGAATTCAACCGGTTCCGCTAGGTTATAATCAAATTAAATAGATTTGGTTAGTTTGGGTTAGTCATCGAATCAACTTCCGGTTGGTTTGACTTAGTCTCAACTTACTTGAGTCATTTGAACCGGTTCCGATACGTTATAATCAATTTTAATACATTTGGTTAGTTTTGGTTAGTCGTCTAATCAACTTTCAGATAGTTTCAATTTGTCATAACTTATTTTAGTTATTTCAACGGGTTCCGGTAGGTTACAATCAATTTTAATAGATTTGGTTAGATTGGGTTAGTCGTCGAATCAACTTTCGGTTAGGTTCACTTTGTCTCGACTTATTTTAGTCATTTGATCAGGATCCGATATGCTATAACCAATTTTAATAGATTTGGTTAGTTTGGGTTAGTCGCCGAATCAATTTTCAGTTTGTTTCACTTTGTCTCAACTCATTTTAGTCATATCAACCGATTTCGATAGGTTATAATCAATTTTAATAGATTTGGTTAGATTGGGTTAGTCGTCGAAACAACTTTCGGTTAATTTCACTTAGTCTCAACTTATTTTAGACATTTGAACCGGTTCTGATACGTTTTAATCAATTTTAATAGATTTGGTTACTTTGGGTTAGTCGCCGAATCAACTTTCAGTTACTTTCACTTTGTCTCGCCTTATTTTATTGAATTCAACCGGTACCGCTAGGTTATTATCAAATTTAATGGATTTGGTTAGTTTGGGTTAGTCATCGAATCAACTTCCGGTTAGTTTCACTTAGTCTCAACTCACTTGAGACATTTGAACCAGTTCCGATATGTTATAATCAATTTTAATACATTTGGTTAGTTTTGGTTAGTCGTCTAATCAACTTTCAGATAGTTTCACTTTGTCTCAACTGATTTTAGTCATTTCAACCGGTTCCGGTAGGTTACAATCAATTTTAATATATTTGGTTAGATTGGGTTAGTCGTCGAATCAACTTTCGGTTAGGTTCACTTTGTCTCGATTTATTTTAGTCATTTGATCAGGATCCGATATGCTATGACTAATTTTGATAGATTTGGTAAGTTTGGGTTAGTCGCCGAATCATCTTTCAGTTAATTTCACTTTGTCTCAACTCATTTTAGTCATATCAACCGGTTCCGATAGGTTATAATAAATTTTTATAGATTTGGTTAGATTGGGTTAGTCGTCGAATCAACTTTCGGTTAATTTCACTTAGTCTCAATTTATTTTAGACATTTGAACCGGTTCCGATACGTTATAATCAATTTTAATAGATTTGGTTAATTTGGGTTAGTCCCCGAATCAACTTTCAGTTAGTTTCACTTTGTCTCGACTTATTTTAGTGAATTCAACCGGTTCCGCTAGGTTATAATCAATTTTAATAGATTCGGTTAGTTTGGGTTAGTCGTCGAATCACTTAGTCTCGTCTTATTTGAGACATTCAGCCGGTTCCGATACGTTATAATCATTTTTAATAAATTTTGTTGGTTTGGGTTAGTCGTCCAATCAACTTTCGGTTAGCTTCATTCACTTCGTTTCATAAAAAATGAATAATTCTTTACCAATTCCATAAAAGAGAAAGAAGGAGAGATCACGTGTAGTTACATAACAGTCATCAACAGTACAATAAGAAAAACTACGCTTAGCCATATATATTTTTTAAATAGCGTATAGCGTAAATCGTGCGAAAACTATTCCGTAAAAATAAATTCACACCGTCCGATCGCGGAAGTACTTGCGAAAACTGAGTCACGGCTAAGCCGTGACATTGACACACGTCAATGTCAATGCCGATGGGTGAGGGATTGGCGCAGGCAGGAGGGAAATTTTCCGCGGCACGCTCGAGTGAGCGGACTTATTAGAATATCTATAGACGGTGACTGCAGTGCTGAATGTGCACTCGTCAGACCATAATGTTTCATTAAAAAAATTGTCATCTTCGTTTAATAATATCATTTCTTAACAAAACATTTCTTTTTTTTTTGATCTTGTGTTAATTTTGCACCGGTAGGAAACTGTTGCCGATATTCCCTTCTCGCTGCATATGCATTTTTATTATTCTAATAGAATATCCGAAGAATATCGCATTTTTCCCCATCTGTGTATGGCATTTTCTAATGGCATTGATGGACAGTCTACCTGACATTAAAACAATCACGGCGAATTACCAGTTTAAGGCCAGTACCTATGTTTACCTGATTTTTATTACTAAATTTTAGAAAACGGCAACTTTCGTAAGTCAATATCTTTTTATACGTCAAAATTAGGTATAGGATGTGTTACATAAAAATATTTAGAATTGTTAGGAGAATACAAAAATCTAATAAAAAAATGGGGTAGCAGTTTAAAATAAGAAAATATGACCACGCCCAATCTTTCTAGATGAAAAAAAATAGTTTTCCTGAAAATTTGTTTTAAACCATTAAACTTTTGTATTAAACACTTTTTTCAGAAACATCAAATAAAAAACCTGTACATAGTTAGCTCTCATTACTTTGCTTATGTAATTTACGAAATAAAATTTAGTATGTATTGAGAATTCAATTCAGTATGAATATAAAAGATTTAAGCAGGTGGTAAAGTCCGTTCAGGGCTATTGCGCTGTTACGTCATAATTTCTGACGTCAAAAGAAAAAATCCGTACGTCTTAAGCCCCGTTCTCAGAGCTTCGCCGTGTCGCCAGCGACAATCCCCTCCACCTCGGCCGCTGAAACCGGCGACACCATTTGACAGTCGATAGGTGACGCGTGTCGCGAGAATAGGAATGGGGGCACTTTCGATTTATTTTCAATTTTGGCAGCTTGGGGAGGTTACGTTACGTTTTTGTGTTCCTGAATGTATTAAATTTGTTTGTGTAAATCTGTTAAATTTGATAATCACCGTTGTTGACCCAATGATATGCACTTCAACCAATGTCAGCTTACGCCAAAATCTGTCAAAAAAGTGGCGGTATTTAATATATACATTAAAATATATTTTTTAATATTTAGGATACTAAAGTAAATCTTATTACTTTTCTATCTTAAACCGATTTTATTTTATATCGCTTTAAATTTGTCAAAAGTGATTTACCATTGTAAATATCTTAAAAACAAATGAGCAGAAATTTGCACGCGACACATCAAATGTTATGCCTTTTTATGCAAAAACAAAATATCGACAATTATTACATGGTATTCCATTTAAATAAAGGTTTCAGATTGTCATAACTTCTTAACGAGAGTAAAGAACAGCAAATCCCAAACAAATATAGCTTTCACAACAACACTTGCCTCAGCGACACGAGAAAAAGTTAAAATAAATTTAACCGGTGTTCTGTCGCTGGCGACAAAAGAGCGGGGAGCGGCTGACAATAAATGCTCGATTCCTATTGGTTACCCAAGTGTCGCTGGCGACACGTCGAAGCTCTGAGAACGAGGCTTATGATAGGCTCGTACGCTATTTTTTACACTAGCCAGTCTCTGTACCTGTTTTCTATTCCGGAGCACGTTCCGTTTATATAAATTTTACATACTTAATTTTCGTTTTTCAAACTACTACACTTTATTTCTTGGGAATTTTAATATTTATGAAAATTATTATACTCTTATAAATACCTACAATGCAACTTTCGCCATTACTAATTAAAGCGAAAATTGCATTGTATGTATACATGGTAATTTTATTGATGCAACAGCAGGAATTTATAAAAGTAACGTCAATTATTTTATTGTTTGGTATGTATAGATAGGTATCTTTGAATATCAATTCTATTATCTATAGATATAATTTTTTATTATTATCAAATAAATAAATATTACTTACATTATGCACAGCTTTTCAGGGTAAAACTGGCCTACCAGCATCTTTTTCACGTGTGAAATAATGAACTCATTTTAAAATAAGAGGTTGTTCTTTCTCACTGAACCGGTGGGACATCTCAAAATTCTCAAAACGATTTGTATTATCACTTATTAGCGTAAAACACAAACCAACTACCAACAAATCAATAAATGAATTAAATCTGTTTGATAGTTTGATTATTTTCGTTTTCATATTTTGACATTGACGGCAATCGATGTCAAAGATTCCAATTTGATGGACCAATTTATGACATACGTTCATTGCATAAAGAAAGATGGAATGATATGACGTAACAGCGCAATAGCCCTGAAAGGACTTTAGTTTGTTTTGGCCCACAGTGTAATAAAATAATAATAAAAAACCAAGAAGGGACGAAAACCTTTTTCTCTGATAAGGGGCAAATATACAGTGTGTCCAAAAAAGTATGCAACATATGGGAAACTTCTTTATTATTGGATTCTCAGAAAATTTTATTCTTCATAAAAGTTGATGCTTGCTCTAAAACAGTAAACGAGTATTTCAAATTTTACGTACTGCTTTTAGTGCGGACGTAAATGTGATTTTTCCGAAATCGCGTCAAGAGTAAAGTACCTTAATTTATAAAGATACAGCAAAATCTTATAAGGAAAAGTTCTTCCAAATTAAAAAAGTAATCTAAATATGAAATTTGAGATAAGTACATAAATTTTTAATTTCCCTTTTTTATTCTCGATTTTTTACTCAAACGTTACGCCATCGGTGAATGCTTTATTCTTTTGTTATTAGTATACTTGCCAAGCAACTTCAAAATTTATTTAAAGTAGACATTAGTTACATAGTTGCATAATGTTTAAATTTTTGCAGAGATAAAAGCCGGTTTAGGTATCAGTGTGTTGCAAACACATTTAAACAATTTTGGTCCAAAATAATTGTCCACAATAATTATTACAAAATACAATTGGAATGACTGACTCAAATAATTTTATATGTCAGAGCGAAGTAAAATTATTGCTATATATTTGTTTTTATTCCAAATGCATGGCCTACTCTTCAAGACCAAATATTTTATATGGCTTTTTAGGATACTTGGGCATATTTTGCTCATCGGGTGCAAAAGATAAGTAAATTATTAGTTGTTTTACATGAAATGAAAAGAGTTGGGTCTATTCATGATTTTGAGTGGGAAAGATTTTAAATCAAAAGTGTTTAAATGTGTTTGCAACACACTGATACCTAAACTGGCTATTATCTCTGGAAAAACTGTAACATTATGCAACTATGTAACTAATTCCTATCTTAAATAAATTTTGAAGTTACTTAGCAAGTATACTAATAACAAAAGAACAAAACATTCTCCAGTGGCCTAACGTTTAAGAAAAAATCGAGAAAAAAAAAGAAAAATTAAAAGTTGATGTACTTAACTCAAATTTTATATTTAGATTACTTTTTTAATTTGGAAGAACTTTTCCTTATAAGATTTTGCTATATCTTTATAAATTAAGGTACTTTACTCTTGACGCGTTTCGGAAAAATGACATTTGCGCCCACACTAAAAGCAGTACGGAAAATTTGAAATACTCGTTTACTGTTTTAGGGCAAGCACCAACTTTTATCAAGAGTAAAATTTTCTGACAAACCAATAATAAAAAAGTTTCCCATATGTTGCATACTTTTTTGGACACACTGTATAGCATTATCAAATCAGGACATTTAAATTTTAAATACTAGAGACCTTTAAAAAAGGCCACCAGATATTAGGTGTAAGATTTATCTGGTTCATGAAAGGTCGCACATTTTTTGGGTCTAATTAAGAAACGGCACTATTTCAACGGTGTGTTTTGTGTCTGGAGGCTGTAGCGTTGAATTGTGACTAAACAGTGTGCTGTGCATTCAAAATAATTTTTGTCATCCTTTGCAACCTATTATTTTGGTTTTGGTACAAGTTTGAAGTGTACCTATTTTTATAAACATGTCGACTAGAACCAAAACAATTATGGTTTTACGCAAGAGAAAGGAAACAAGAATAATATCGGATATTATGTTATTTTTTACACTAGTATTATTTAGGAATGAATTTATTATATTCCATTGTTTTTTTTTTGCATTATTTGTGGCATGATCCCATTTATTTTTAAAATAAAGATTTTTTAATGATTTTATTTTATTATTTATAGAATTTTTTATTTTTACAAAATTTAGCCTAAGTGTATTATTATTTGGAAAAGATTTGTGTTTTTTATAGGCCGATTCTTTTTCCCTAATTAATGTTAATAAGTCTGGTGTTACCCACTCATTATTTTGGTGACACTTAATGCTTTTTATAGTCGTACATTCTTTTTTACACTCACAAATAACTTTAATTAGATCCTTAAATGACTTAATATTTACTTCTTCTAATTTATTGTGAATTTTTTGTTTATATTTTTGCACATCTAAAATGCATGAGCAAATACTTAAGGTTTAAATTTTTTAATATTTTCTCTGACTTCTAAATAAATTTTCCTATGATCGGATAGTAAAGTATCCTCAATCCTAAGATCACATTCGTTTCTTTTATTTGTAGTACAAATTACATGATCTATTATAGTCCCGTGTGTGAAATTCGGGTCGCATTTGCAAAGTTAATGTCATTGACAAACCAATAATTATTTACTGAAGTCATGCTTTTATGTCTTTGGTAATTACTGAGTACTGATCTAAGAGATTAATGTTAATGTCACCCAATATAATTTTAAAATTAGTTTACCTTTTAGCAAAAGGGAACGAAGGTTTCGATAAAAATAAACTGAATATATTTTTTTTAACATATGTATGTACAGGGTCGAGTAATTATAATTAGTGAGGCTTCTGGTGCGTTTAATTTGACCTTACTTTTTTGAAATAAAATACCCTATATAAGATTGCTTAAAAGAAAGTCCTTTTGCTCTTGATTTCAAAAATATAAACAAACATAGTTGATATTTAGATAAGTCGTTTTCGAAAGATTTCGTCTCAAATATATCACATATAAATATTGCGATGAAATAAAGCGGCTTAGTAATCATAAACAACACTTAAGTGACAACAAAGAATACAAAGATTGATCCTGACGATTTAATAAATTTGATTTTGACATCTATTGTATGTTGTCACTTAGGTGTCCATGATTACTTAGCCGCTTCATTTAACTCACGGCAATCTTTATATTCGACACGAAATGTTTCGAAAACAGCTTATCTGAATATCAACCATGCTTATATTTTTGAAATCAGGAGCAAAATGACTTTTCTTTCAAGCAATCTTATATAGGGTATTTTATTTAAAAAAGTAAGGTTAGGTTATTTCTTCGATTATGAGGTGTTTATTATATTTGTTCAAACGCAAATTCTTATAGCTTATAAAAAGTTGTAAAACTTTCATTTATATATTTTTTTCTATCTCCAAAATTAAACGCACCAGAAGCCGCACTAACTATATGTACTCTGTACATAATATATGTCCCTAAACAGGTAATTTAAAAATGCATTTCCAATAAATTACCCGGTTTACCATTATCGGTGCCAAACATTTTTTGGAAAGTGTTTTTTATAGGAAAATTTGGCAATCGTATGCTTATTTAGACAAGGTTTAACCAATTTGTATCATCAAAATATCAGAAAATACAATTGAATGTTCGCTGCAAGTATTTAAAAAATTTACATATGTAAAATTTTTCTATATAAGGAAAAAACACAATTTTAATGTCGAAATAATCGATATACCGAAAATGCTCAACCCCTTTTTTATGAACTTCCAATAATTCCCAAAACCAAGATCAGTTGATTTAAATAAGGTCACTCCGATGGATACCACCTCTGATAACCCTTCTATAAACAAGTCAAAAGAGATCAGCGTTAGTGCCCAATTCTTTTTTCTAAAATAAATACACATTTTATAAATATTTTGCCTTTTAAGAAGCAAACGCGTACGGACTTTATTTAATTTTTACAGCATTATTTTTTTAATTTGTCAAAATTGAAAAATAATGAAAACAAAATTTTAAAATTATGTGTATAAATCATAAGAAAACCCCAAATTTCTAAATTGTATCTGTATTTCTTTAGCGCGTCAAAAGGTACGTCCGGCAAAATATTTAATAAAATAAGACGATTAGCATCGCCTATTTTCATTTTTAACAGTATTGCCAAACCTACTGGTTCAGGTTTTGTTCAATTATACGCATGAAATATATATAATATATATCTACAACGATCAAACAGCGCCATGCTCCACACGGCAAATCGCCGAACTGAATAATAAATTTATCTAGCAAACCTGAACCAGTACAAAACGTTAATTATCTTGGTCATAAAAACCTGAAAAAAAAAGTGGTAAAGTATGATAATATCATCCTTCTCTAACATTGCGATAAAGATTTTTCCTAGAACATTCATTAATAAGTTACGTGAAATACATAGCAAAACTGACCTGAACCACATATTACATATTATGGAGCAGGTTCGTTCTGCTGATTCAGGATCGTGCGCTCAACTGATCGAAAAAAGTTAAAGATATTGTGTTTTTGCTATGAAGAAATTTTTCTAGAAAAAAATGTGGCATAGCTATTAATACCTATGTCGTTTGCGTTCAAAAAAATGTTGTTTGTGAACATAATAACATTGTACCCAATCAGATAAAAAACATTATGACCAAAAATGTAGTTTTTTTTTGTAAAGTTTGGTTTTGCTTGTGTGTTGCTAAGCGCAGTTTGCGACATTATGTTTATTCTGTCATCGACAATATGAATAGACGTCATTTAACGGTAGAGGAAGCAAATCAAGCCATTCGGTTGCTTCTTGGAGGTGCGCGACAGATCAATGTAGCTGATCGGTATAATGCCTCTCAAAGAGCATTTTCCCGACTTAATAACCGATTTTTTATGAGACTGGATCTGTCATGGACAGGCATAGGGAGGGTAGACCAATACCTACAAATGCTACGGAAGACCGAAGATTAGGGAGAGAAGTTAGGATGGATCCTACAAGAAACTGCACGTTGCTTTGCCAGGAGCTTTTTGCTGCAACCAGAATTCGTATTACCCCTCGCACGGTTTTAGGTCGATTAAATGAAGCAGGTTTACATTGCTATAAGACGCCCTACGTTGACCGCAATCCATAGAACTCAACATTTGCTTTGGTGTAATGAAAGAGCCAACTGGAATCATGCGTGGAATACTGTGATGTTCAGTGATCAAAGCCGCTTTTGTCTTCGTGCTGACAAACGTACAGTTCGTGTGTTATTGTGAATTCTTTGAAAAACAACAGTTTTCGAAAGAAATTGTATAAAGTACATTTACACCCATCTCCTTCAGAAATGAAACACATTCGTTTAAGTGGAAAAAATAATAATCAGGAGTGTCTCGAAGTCGAGTAGTTTGAAATTGCCGTTTGTTGTGTTTAGTGTTTGTGTCCGATGGAAAAAGCTACAGTATGTAATTTTTGTTTTATTTTCAGGTCATTTTGCCAATATATATATTGTTTTACCTTAGCGGCGATCGTTTTTCCACACCCGCTCTCGGCCGTTCGGCCCAATTTTTCGGCCGATCGGCCCGTTTTTTCGGCCGAGCGGCCCGACTTTCCGGCCGTTAGGTCGATTTTTCTGCAGTACGGCTAGCTTTTTCAGCCTTACGGCTTGTTGTGTCGGCCGTTTCTTACTGTCCACCTTCTTTTCATTGCAGATGGCGATTAGTTCAGACATCATTAGCATGGGAGACCTCTTGGTGCAAGGTGCAGAGGAGGATGAGAAGGGCATATTGCAAAGGCTTAATAAGTTGGCTGAGGATAGTCTACCCGAGGGTTGGAAGAGTTGGACAGTCTGTAAGATGACATGTTTTCTGGAAGGTGACATCGATCCGCAACTGTTAAATAAAATTCGTTTTGCGTTGCCTACACTGGGAATTGCATTGACTTTTGATCCAAGCGCCAGTAGCTTTGGGGAGAAGCCTTACAGAGACATAAAGTCTAGGATACTTAAGTGGAGTTTTGCAGGGCGTTAATTTATAGCCCGGCAGCCTTGTCGATTCAAATTAGAGGTTCATCATATATTCAGCATCAGCTGGTTTGTCAGTCAATTAGTTCCATTAAAAATTTACTCGTTAGCCGTATAGAAGCATCTAAGCTTCTGGCGGTTGGGGATTCGGATGAAGATTCAGATCAGCTGGAAGCTCCTAAGAAACAGCCTGTTTCGACTCGCCTGGATGTTTTGGAGCAGAGGTCTGATCATTCTATGTTACAAGACATTTTGGCGAGATTGTCTGCCCGTTCGCTGCCAGAAGAACAGGATCATTTTTCAGAGATATCAGGCGATGATGAGGTTGACGAGAACCCCTTAGAGGGTGGGAGTGCTAGTTCCAGTTGGCAAGCTCCGGTTTTTATACCCTCTGTTAATAACGAGGATGGATTTTCCTTTGATTTTGCGCCTTCAACCAAAGAACAGGAGCCCGCGATACCAGAACCAAGCGCGGAATTAAGGAAGCAGGGGATTGAATGTCAGAGATTGGAAAGGCCTTCGTGGGACAAAATAAGATATGCTTAGGTTCAGGAAAAGTATCTTGCGTCCCCCGTTTTTTCTCATCTCCTTGTTAACCATGATCTTAGCACGGTCTCTAATAATTACAGTAGTTTTTTGGCGAAAACAGACGGTTCTCTTGGTACGCTTTGCCATGGCATGCTAAAGCAGCGGCAATGTTTCCAAGAAGGAATATCTGAGTTCATTTCCAAGCATCCGGAATTTGCTCAGGAGCTTTTTGGAATTTTTGGTGGGCCACACTTAATTTTAGGGTGGTATCGGATGATTTGTTACAATTTATTTGCGGAAAACGGGCCGAAGTTATTGATTTGCGCCGTAAGTATCATAGCGGATCAAACCCGGCGATAACTCCTATTTTGGATAAAATTCCGCCTTCTTCTACCCACCTTTTCGAGGAGGAGCAATTTGAGCGTGTTAGAAAGGAACAGGGTCTTAAGCCACAAAGTTTAAAGAGACGCTTTCCTCAAAATTGGCATTCTAATGATCGCCCTGGGAAAATTCAAAGAAGGTCTGTTAATAATAATTCGTATTCGCGTAATCGTCTCATCTCAGAAAAACCCGGTACAAGTCAGAGGAGTAAAGTTCAGGATAGGGATAGATTTCGTCACCAACATAAAAGATCCTCCACGCTTAAGGATAGAAAAAACCATAAATGACTACCCGAATCAAAAAAGATTTTATGCAGGCCAAGTGAGGGATTTCAGAGCTCGTTGGGCATTTTTGCGTGCCCCAATAGCCATTTTAAAAATAATTTCGGGGTATGCGATTCCGTTCGTTCGTCGGCCGCCGTTGATTCCTCTTTCAAGATTGGTTTGCCGCCGTTTCCAAACCAAAGCGTCTTTAAAAATGGACGCCGAAATCTTTCCAACATGTTTTTGATTCCAACGCAAGACGGGTCGAGCAGACCAATTTTCAACCTGAGACGTCTCAACGAGTATTTGTCGCCAAGTCATTTTCGCCTATTGAGCCACTACAAAATTCCTCAATTCCTTCAGAAGAACGATTTTCTCGTAAAGCTGGATATTTGTCAGGCATATTTCCATGTTCCTATAAAGGAATCTCATCAGAGGTTCCTGTCCCTTTTTTACGTGAAAAAGCTGTACTGCATGACATGCCTTCCGTTCGGCCTGTCTTCGGCTCCGGAGGCGTTCGCCAAACTGTCAAATTGGATTGCAGGGTATTTAAGGGATTTAGGTCTACGAGTGGTTGTTTACTTGGACGATTTCCTAATTGTAAACCAAGATGCGAAAATATTGGAGAGCCAGGTTGTACAAGCAATAGAAGTTCTCATTTCCCTGGGTTGGAAAGTAAATTTTGAAAAGTCGGTTCTTTTTCCGGTAAAAGAACTGGAGTATCTGGGGATTATTTGGAACCCTTCAAAAAATGTGAAAAAGTTATCTTCACTGAAAAGAATGGCTCTTTCCAGGAAATTGGAGACTCTGCTGAAAACGAAACGTTGGTCTTGGAGAGAGGCCAAATCAATTTTGGGCAGCCTAAATTTCTGGGCATTCGTAGTTCCTCTGGGCCGCTTGCACTGCAGATAGATGCAAAGGCTTTGCGCGCGCCTTCCGGAGATGAATCCCGACAAGGTTTTTCCCATAAGTCTTCTTGCTTTACAAGACATACTTTGGTGGTCCCGGGCTCTGCATTCCTGCTCTCCGATCTTTCAAACGAATGTAGATTTCCATCTAGCAACGGACGCCTCGGATTCAGGATGGGGAGCCCAACTCTGAGACATGCTGCTATCAGGAAGGTGGGCGGATCGTCAAAAATTTTGGCATATCAACCGGAAGGAATTATACGCAGTCTTCGAAAGCGTAAGGAGAAATATTCGAATGTTGGAGCACAAGTCGATTCTTTTAATGTCAGACAACAAGACGGTAGTCTCGTACATCAACAAAGAAGGGGGCACAAAGTCTTTAAATCTATTAATCCAGACAGGGGCATTGCTAAATCTGGTAAGTCGTCACAATATTCGTCTGACAGCCCAGTTTATTCCGGGGGTTTTCAACTCAATTCCGGATTGTCTTTGGAGATGCCAGATTGGCACCTGTTGGAACCAGCAACGGAAAAAAATTTCCAGGCTTGGGGTTGCCCTCAAATAGACTTATTTGCCACCAATCAGTCCGCTGTTGTTCCAATGTATGTGACTCGGTGTCTGAACGACCCGCAAGCGGTATGAATGCATTCAGCAGAAATTGGGATTTCCGCCTAGCTTGGGTGTTTCCTCCGCCCACCCTGATTCCCAGAGTTCTTCAGCACTTAAATCAGGCGAAAGGAATGTACATAGTAATACCTCCGAGGTGGAAGAAAGTGTTCTGGAGGTCAGATCTCCGAGCCCGGGCGATATTTCCTCCGCTTCCGATTCAAGACCTGCATTGCAATCTGATCAACTTGCAAACGGGAAAACCTCTACCCGAAGCTCGGTTGCTATGTTTGGAGGCTTGGAAAGTTCAGGGTGGTGTGACGTAGTAGCTGGCTGGAGTGAGGCGGATATTTCTTTATTGCAGTCTTCGTGGAGAAAATCGACGCTAAATACTTACAACCGTCCCTGGAAAATTTGGCGTAGCTGGGCAGTTTCTAAAAATATATCAGTCAATAACCCATCCCCTGGATATTTAGCTCGTTATTTAAGCTTTCTACATCAGATTAAGAAGCTATCTTATAATAGCATCTTGGTAAATAAATCTGTGATCTGCTCTTTTGCGAATCCCGAGAGAGGTTCTTTTTTGTCCGCACACCCGACTGTTAAACGGATGCTTATGGCTATCAGGTTGAAATCTCCCATTAAATCAAGTAAACGTGTGTGGGATCTTAGCATTATTTTGAGATGGATTAGATCCCATCCTCCGGATACCAACAGCCTTTTCCAAGTTTCAAGATATTTGGCGATTCTTCTTTTATTATCTTCGGGTAGAAGGGTACATGATCTGACCCTGCTGAGTATTAGTAAAGAAAACTTAAAAATTTTTTCAGAATTTGTCGTTTTCTGGCCATCTTTCCGTTCTAAAACAGACAAAGCTTCCTTTAGACAGTCTGGTTGGAAAATTTTAAAAAGTGATGATAAGAGCATTGACGTAAGTTTCTGGCTAGGAAAATTTTTAGAAATATCAGAATCAAGAAGAAAACCTCAGGGTATCTCTTCCTTATTCATTACAACAAGAAGAAAGGTTGGTGCGGCGCGGCGTCAAGATCAGTTATTGCGGGGTGGATCCGTACGGTTTTCAAGGAGGTGGGGTTCAATGCTTCTCCAGGTATTTTTCGATCCGCGGTTGGCTCTAAGAGAATTGCTTTTAACACACCGATTGATGAGGTGTTGGCCTGTGGTAACTGGAGTAATGAAAAGAATTTCCTGAAGTATTATTTTAAAGATATAGAAATGGACAAAAATTCTTATCCTGCTTCGAAAGATCTGAATCGCTCGTTAAGTTTATTTGTTCCTATTTAACCAACGGATTTCTTATTTTGTTCCTAATAAGGCCACAGACTGATAGATAATAGTTTAGTTTATAATATATGGCAGTTAACTTGTTATATTTGTTCTTGGAATGTTTATCTCTCTTGTTATTAGGAATTATTCTTTTTTTTAGTTGGTGTATTATCACAGGAATTAAAGTTTAAATGTTTCTATGAATACCTTTTATTTACAGTACGCTTTCCTACATGCCGACAGATAACAAACAGATCTCATATGGCGGCTCAAGCGGAAGCACAGACATAAAATATGAGCGTTTTTCCCTTAAAAAGTAGAAAACGCTTATTTTGAGTCTTGCTGAAGCTTGACCCATCATTTTAAGACCTTGTCGGCAAAAAAGATCTTAAGGACTGAGCAATGCTTCGCGCTAGTCGGCACAGGGGTCGAGAGGGCGGCGCGCGTCTTGCGCGGCAGCAGAGAAGGAAGGAAAAGGGTAAGAGGGAGACACTCTGAACGCAAGAATGATAGAAGGTAATCTCATATGGGTCAAGCGGAAGCACAGACATAAAATAAAAATTAATTTCAGATATTTCAAATTTTATTGAGTTTATTTAAATATTGTTCTATAGCGGTTACTATGGCAATGTTCTATTAGGTGTATGATCGATATGAAGTGCTCACAAATTGAATTTTTTAATGTCCCTGGGCTGCTGTTAACCCAATCTATTTAATTGAAGATGATGGCCCTTTTTTATACAGGGTGGAGTATCTTGAAACTCCTATAGAAGATAGGACCAAAGTTAAATACATAGATATTTTACAAAATATAAATTAATTTCAGATATTTCAAATTTTATTCAGTTTATTTAAATATTGTTCTATAGCGGTTACTATGGCAATGTTCTATTAAGGGTATGATTGATATAAGGTGCTCAAAAATTGAATTTTCTAAATTCATAATTTCCCTAAGCTGATGTTAACCCAACCTATTTAATTGAAGATGATGGCCCTTCTTTATACAGGGTGTCTCAGAGTATCTTGAAAGTTCTATAGAAGATAGGACCCTAGATATTTTACAAATTAAAAATAATTTCAGACATTTCAAATTTTATTCGGTTTATTTAAATATTGTTCTATAGCAATTACTATGGCAACGTTCTATTAGGAGCATTATCGATATAAGGTGCTCAAAAATTGAATTTTCTACATTCATACTTTTCTCAGGCTGATGTTAACCCAACCTATTTAATTGAAGATGATGGCCCTTCTTTATACAGGGTGTCTCAGAGTATCTTGAAACTTCTATAGAAGATAGGGCCCTAGATATTTTACAAAATAAAAATAATTTCAGACATTTCAAATTTTATTCGGTTTATTTAAATATTGTTCTATAGCGATTACTATGGCAACGTTCTATTAGGAGTATTATCGATATAAAGTGCTCAAAAATTGAATTTTCTAAATTCATAATTTCCCTAGGCTGCTGTTAACCCAATCTATTTAATCGAAGATGATGGCCCTTCTTTATACAGGGTGTCTCAGAGTATCTTGAAACTCCTATAGAAAATAGGACCAGAATAGAGCCCGTTTGAGTTTCATAACACTGTGAATGAGACAACGTGGGAGTTCATAGGAGAGAGTGATGATTGAAAGGTTTATGAACTCTTTGGAGAATGCATATATGGGATCCTTCCCTGAAAAATTATATATTAATTGTGCGTTCTGATCAGTCTTGCAACGTTGGCTAACCAGGTTACTGATGAGATCAGAGGGATGCCTGTGCAAACTAGGATTTTTTGGAGAACTGAAAAGACAATATAACCTTGTAAGTTTCAAACGAGAGGAATTTGTACAAAGCTGCAATCCGTAATGCTAAGATTAGAGCAAATGATGGCCTTATTCGTTCTTCTGCAAACCCAACAGGGGCTATGTGAAAGGCCTGTTATCTGCTCAAGGCCTAAATCGCTAGGCTGCCTCAAAAGGTGCCTCTGTAAGGGAAATTAAAACAGAATTAGAGACCATTCACGTGGCTTTCTCTTTCAAAAGGGACGACACTCAAAAATAAGCCAAGTTCTAGGCGCTAACAAGCAACTAACCAAAGGTACGGCCTGAACCTCCAAAAATGGGTCGGTTGGAAGATCCCCCAAAAGGTAAAATCAATTTAATTTCCATCCGACATTAACCACTGCTACTACAAACGGCAGACCAACGTAGAATGACGTGATACCAACGTGGAAGGCTTCCTTCAGAATCGCCACTTCAAGAATTACGACTGACCAGTCGAAAGACAACTCGCATGTCACATGTCACATCTAACAATTTTCTAATCGATTTCGAAAACAGAAGCCCAGTTCTACTAATTAATTACATGTTAATTAATGTTATAATATTCACAGGAGATGCTGACATTATTGTTCTAAGCCAGCATGAGCTAACATATATAAAGAAGTTGTTTGAATGAGCAGAATTTTTGCCTTTCAAACTAAATGTATCTACTCGAGACTGTATAATTTTTAGTCAGTAAAACAATGATCTTTAATTTAAACCACCCCTTTCGTATAATCTACCGCAGGACAACTACCTCGATAATTTGCTTTTCTGTTTATTAAATTGTCATCTAAACATTTTAGGTTTCAAGTTGCACCTCAAGCGGCGAAACTTTCTACAGACGAAGCCATTCCAAGTATTACACAAGTTGGTAGCGTTAAGGAGACATCTAAAATGATGCAGATCTTTTGTCAATTTGTTACGCCAAAGATCCCAGGAATTCCTTCATCAGAAACCAATAACCTTGAGAAAACTGAAGAGACAACTCAAATTATGAAAAAATATCGTCCGATCGTTCCTCGAATGCCGATGCCTTCAATAGAGGAAATAAAAAAAGCTGCGTCACAACTTGACCAAATCGGGGAAACACCTAAAGTACTGCAGATCCTTTGTCCAGCTATTCCAGCAGAGGTCTCTGGCGGTTCTTTAGTAGAAGTTAAAACGTCGGGTACTTTCTGACAAGGTCAATTGTAAGAGTTGCCTGTAAGGCTGAATTTTATTGTATGAAATAGTATCATATTAAATATTGATCTAGTAAAAGTGTATGCATTTTACTGCACAGTAAAATATTGTGTTTAATTTCCTTTTTAATATGAAAATAAAAGCATGCAAGATCATGCCCTAAATATTATTTGATGACATATAGGTATGTCTACATGCATGAAAGCGTCATTTACTATTAAAACGCGAGAGTATATCCACCCTTAGTTCCGGTAAGGGTCTTAATTCAACCAATAGGAAAGCACAAAAGTGACAGATCTTGTGCATCTAGCTCCACCCATCGACTGTCACTTTTGTGCATTCCTATTGGTTTAATTCTTAGACAAGGAAAGAAGAGGACAGATAACATGGGAAAAAGCCTGTTACCAGCTGCCACATGAATTACTGGGTAGCTTCAATAAATTAATTGAAATTATAATTAATAAGTTAAAGTAATTTTCAGTAATAGAATAATATAGCCATTTTATAGGTAGAGTATGAAAAATACATTACCTACGCCTCTGTTGAAAGACTCTCCTTGAAGAACATTTATGGCTTTATTGATTATTTGATGACTGAAAATATCCAAGATCGGGTATCAAATTACTCTCGATAATTAAATAAACATCCTTACCATGATATACTCAGAGGTAACACAATGTGTACATTATGCATTATTATTAAAACAAGAAATATGCAAATAAACTACAAGGTCAGCAGACAATAATTACCTGTGAAGCGAAATTCCAGGCTCCTTCTTCTCACTTGGACTCTTGCAACCATATGCCGAACAATTTACCATTATGAATCTTAGTTTTTATCTCTCTTTGTTCAAAATATCTGCAAAATAGCACCGCCACAACAATAGATGTGTTTGCCACATAAATAATGACCGCCGCTCTGAAAAGGCTTCAATTTTAGTACATTGGCTTAATGTCATGCGCGGTATCCTTACTCTTACCTAATCTAAGGTTTTTACATTTTTCAAATTGCATCTAGCTCCACCCATTGACTGTCACTTTTGTGCATTTCTATTGGTGTAATTAAAACCTAGAACGAACCTGTGTGGTTGCCGTTCGGTAATGCCAACTTTTTCCTCGATTTGCTCTGATGTTTTGACAGGCACGTGATTTGATTTTGGTAATTAAATAGACAGAGGTCACGTGAGTGTCCAATTTTCAGAGCAAAGCAAGGAAAGATATGACATTACCGAACGCTGCAACTGATACTTTGTGATTGGCGCAATATGCATTTATTGAGCAAAAGTACGATGACAGACCGGTTTGTTCAATGCTGTGTATTTGTCTAAACACCGATTAATTCAACAGTGTCTGGTCGGAGTTCAAAGTACTAGTTTCTAAGTTAAAGTGATTCGATTACGTGGGATGAAAAGACGAAAAAACGCCAACAGTTAATTTTTATTAAACATATGCGCTGAGTTGGTATATTGTTTCCAAACTGAAGCAAAAGCCAAAAAAAAAACAGAAGATAAAACTAACCCTCTTAAATTAGGTAAGAGTAAGAATACCGCGCATGACATTAAGCCAATGTACTGAAATTGAAGCCTTTTCAGAGCGGCAGCCATTATTTATGTGGCAAACACATCTATTGTTGTGGCGGTGCTATTTTGTGAGTTTTTGAACAAAGAGAGATGAAAACTAAGATTCATAATGGGAAATTGTTCGGCATATGGTTGCAAGAGTCGAAGTGAGAAGAAGGAGCCTGGAATTTCATTTCACAGGTAATTATTGTCTGCTGACTTTGTAGTTTATTTGCATATTTCTTGTTTTAATAATAATGCATAATGTACACATTGTGTTACCTCTGAGTATATCATAGTAGGGATGTTTATTTAATTATCGAGAGTAATTTGATACCCGATCTTGGATATTTTCAGTCATCAAATAATCAATAAAGCCATAAATCTTCTTCAAGGAGAGTCATTCAACAGAAGCGTAGGTAATATATTTTTTCTCCGATTGACAGCAAATATTAATTTTGCAGACACATATCAATCAGCAAAGTATTACTTTTCCTGTCCAGGCAGCAAAGTAAGTACTTTGCTGCCTAGGCAGCAAAGTGATTAGTCTCCATGGGAATAAAACGTTTGACATAAGTTGTCAAACTATAATTATTATGGACATATCCATTTCCATAGCAACCAACCGTTCCAACAATTGCGATTTCTATCAAATTTTGTCTGAATTTATCACTACAGGAAAAATAAAAAGATTGTGGCAATTGTAATAATTTGCAAATATACAGTATACATATATCATTATAAACAATCGGAGAAAAAATTATATGTTCAACTCGGCAGCAAAGTAGATTGACTGCCTTAGCTGAATTCCTAGCCTCGCTACGCTCGGCTATGAACTATCAGCCGCGGCAGTCAATCTACTACTTTGCTGCCTAGTAAAACAAATAACTATTTCATACTCTACCTATAAAATGGCTATATTATTTTACGACTGAAAATTACTTTAACTTAATTTTTATTTATTACCTATAACTTCAATTAATTTATGTGGTGGCACCTGGTAACACGCTTTTTCCCATGTTATCTGTCCTCTTCTTTCCTTGTCTAAGCTAACTCTTATGTGGATAAAGCACTGATCTATACAAATGGATAAGCAATAACCTTTCACCGAAATGGCTAATTTACGACGTCAAAATGTAAACAAACTCTAGCAAATCTCGGGATGATTGCGTTTGCGCACTGTAACAATGCTTATTGTAATTCGAGAACGTGAGCAGGTCCGTACTTATAAATTTATTTTGGTATAATAGTTTTGATTTTTGTATCCAAACTTCTTCAGTACATAGTACATTACTAAATTCACTTGGAAGACAACTCTCATCAATCACTTGCACAAACATTGTTATTTGGCAAAAATCTCAATGAAAAACTAAGTTTTCACCATATATTGCCTAAATCATTTGAGTAAATCATAGATAAATACCATGGATGAATATATATGTGTTCATTGGGTTCTTTTGGCGCCTTAAAATCAAATACCAGACAAAACAGAATAAAATACACAAGCGTCTAGAGATCAGGCGTAATTTTCGATGCAGCGAAACGAATAATAGGTATTATTATGGCTTTGCATGAACCTCCGCTCGCTTCGCTCGCTACGGGGCTCAATCAGCAATAACTAACCAAGTGCTAACCAGAAGTAACCCAAACTAACACAAAATTAAGAAAAAAAGGTAAGTTAATAGAAAACAATAAACAAAACATTTGTCGCGACCGACCGGAATGGAACCCACAGCGCAGGAATGACAGGCAAGCACTCTGCCTGTCAACGAGGCGTTGTAGAAGTTTGGCTAGAACGTAGATACATGGATTCGTTTCGCCGCATCGAAAATTACACTTGATAGCCGCTTCTTAAAATACCGCGTTAACTGATCGCGATATTTCAGTTCGTAGTGCACTTGTGAATGCAAGCGATTTAAAGACCTGCAATTGGCAAGTATATGGGCCTCCGCACGCTTCGTTCGCTCCGGGGATCCAGAAAAGGAAACTAACCAAGTGCTAACCCAAGCAATACCCAAGAAAAACTCAAAAATCAAGAAAAAACTGTTTACTTCAAAAAAACAAAACCGACGGGATTTGAACCCGCGTCGCCGAAGTGAAGGCCAACCATGCAGACCCCTTGACCATCTGCTGACTTGCAAACAACTGGTTGCAGCGCGGAGACATGCGTCACCTCACGTAGCTAGCCAATCACGCGCCTCTCATTCACAAGTGCACTATGAACTGAAATCTCGCTAACTGATCAGCTGTTATTTTGTATGCAGAAGTTTAGAACGTAGAGACATGAGCCGCGTTCGTTTTTGTCATCATTTTCCTCGATTTGCACTGAAAATTTGACAGTCACGAGTTCTGTGTATTTAAAAGGAAAATCCAAGTCACGTGCCTGTCAAAATGTTAGAGCAAATCGAGGAAAAAGATGACAAAAACGAACGCGGCTATGGATTCGTTTTGCCGCATCGAAAATTACGCCTGATCTCTAGACGCTTCTTAAAAACACGAGGTTAACGGATCAGCTGTTATTTTGTAGTGGGTAAAAACGGCACTGGAAGACCGAAAGATCAGCGCCACGCTGGGAGAAGTTCGCGTCGAGGCCGGGGTAAGAGGGGGTTGCCCACAAGGCAGCTGCCTCTCGCCACATTTGTGGTGCCTGGTGATGGACAGCCTCCTGAGAAGGTTAAATCTTGAGGGATTCTACGCACAAGCATATGCTGACGACGGGCTAGTAATGATTACGGGCAAGTTCGTGAGAACGGTCTGCGAGCGTATGCAGGTGGCGTGTCGGATAGTTCAAGGTTGGTGTGAGGAGAATGGTCTCTCAGTAAACCCAGGGAAGACCGACCTCATTCTCTTCACAAGGAAACGAAATCTAGCAGGTTTTATACATCCCATACTCTACCAGACGAGACTGAGCCTAAGTCAACAAGTCAAATATTTGGGAGTTATTTTAGACAGTAAATTGACGTGGAATGCACACGTTGAACAGGTGGTGAATAAGACAACCGCGATTGTGTGGCAACTAAGGAGAACGGTAGGTAGGAAGTGGGGTTTAAAACCTTACATCCTCCAGTGGCTGTACACTGCTGTGATAAGACCGAGGATTTCCTACGGATCCGTGGTCTGGTGGCCAGCGGTGGCCAGAGCCACTAATGCCCAGAAACTGGCCAGACTGCAAAAGCTGGCTTGTTTGGGTATTACCGGAGCATTGAGAACCACTCCCGGAGCAGCACTGAACATCATCCTGGGGCTGCCGGACCTCCCGATCTGGATTGAGAGAGAGGCAATGGCGGCTCACAAAAGGATGATCGACAGTGGCCTATGGCGAACGGACTACACAGGGAAAGGCCATACGACTATTGCCGCCAAAATGAGTAGGGATCTACCCATCATTGCGACCAAAGGCAATATTCCAGATGGCAGATTAAGACTGAGAAGGAATTTCCAAGTGGAATTTCCATCAAGGGAAGAGTGGCTGTCAGGCCAGGTACGTACGCCGAGCGGCGCACACGCATGGTACACTGACGGCTCATGGATGGCTAATACACAGTCATCCGGAGCCGGTGTATACCTAGACAACATTAAATCAGGAGAAAGCACTTCGCTGGGGAGATATGCCACTGTTTTCCAGGCGGAGGTGTTTGCTATTTTGGAAGTAGCAACCAAGGCGGAAGTAACAGAAGGTGTAGAGAGTATATATATTTACTCGGACAGTCAAGCCGCTTTAAGGGCGATCCAAAAACCCAGGGCAAGCTGTAAGCTAGTTCAGGAATGTAGAGACGCCCTAGACAGATTGGCTGTGCACAAGGAAGTAAGACTCAGATGGGTTCCAGGGCACAGTGGCATCGAGGGCAACGAACGGGCCGATGAATTGGCCAGACAAGGCTCAATGAGCCACCTCGTCGGTCCAGAATCTGGTCTGGGCTTAAGTAAAAGGCAAATCTCTCAGGAACTAAATAACTGGGCCTGGAACAAGACAAAGCACAATTGGAGAGGAAAAAAGGATGCAGACAAGCCAAGGAAATGATTCCAAATCCTGACGGATCCAGAACAAGGCGACTGCTAAAAAAGAGCCGAGAGGACATCAGGAACTTGGCATGGAAGCCTAAACAGACATCTGCACCTTATCGGCGTGAGGGACAGCCCACTCTGCCTGAACTGCGGGACAGGGGAGGAGTCCTCATACCACTATATAGGAATTTGTGATAGGTGGAGTCGCCTAAGGAGGAAGATACTGGGAGCACCAACACTTGCTCGGGAAGATCTAAAGGATCTGGACTGGGAGGACGTCCTCACCTTTATCAAGGTGACGGGCCGTTTCAGTGCGGGCCGGGTGTTGGAAGTAGCCAGGTAGGAGAGGGCGGATCGGGGATGGTGAAAAGGGACTTATAGGCCTACTTACCGGGCTTCGGCCCCCCCACCCTTACTACTACTACTACTACTTGTAGGCGGATCGTTTCTAGATAGATCGACCAATAGGAGAGGCCGATTTTTACATAGTGGCCTAGGCCTGTAAAGGATCTCAAAATTCTTATCATGATATCAACCCTACTAGAAAATCACGTCATTCAGCTTATTGCAGGGTTATTTAGATATATTTTAGATGTTTACGCCTTAATAATACTAATACCTATACTATTAATACTTACTGAAAATAGGAGATTCATTAACCATATCTACAAGTATGCATACTCATAATGTAATGATCAGTAATTGGTCACTCAATCAATAAGCTAAAAAGCAGTCTCAGTTTTTTAAAATATAGTTCAAAAATCACACACAAACTCCTTACTCACTTGGAAGGCGTTCAAAGCAAACTAAACTAACCAAACCACATCCCAACCGAACAAAAACAAATAGCGAATGGCCGAGTTGCGTAGCTTGGGGGTAGGCCGTAGATTCCGTTTGCCCGGTTTGCCGTCAATCGATACTAATTCGATTCTACTTTACGAAACTACGAGCTCGGTACGGGCCTGAAAAATCGACAATAATCGACCGCGTGGCTGAACAGCTGGCGATTTTGAGATTTGACTGACGGATTGAGTGTTATTGCGCTTGATCAGTAATGCCGAGGTATCAAAAAATATGACTGGGAATCGTGCGCACAAAAACATTTTTTCGCCCACGCGTAATCAATTTCTCTTCAGATGACACATGCATTATGCTGATCCATTCGTATAGATCAGTGGGATAAAGAGAAGCGGCTAATTGCAGCCGTCCTTTGACAAGGGAAGGGAGTGTACAGATAATCTCGCTTTACGGCAGCGCGCAGTACGTGTCATTAAAAATCGAACGGACGCCATTAATAGAAGCCAGACATTCAAAGCGGCACCGCCGTGTATTTTGGTGATTTTTATTGTGAAAAACTCTCAAAATACTTCAAATTGTCCATAACAATATGGTGTTTTGTTGTGCTTATGGCTGTAAAAGTCGCAATGACCGAAAGGAGCCTGGAATTACTTTTCACAGGTAAATATAGTTTACACCCAGTTCTTGCTGACGCTAATATTTATTATTTATTTTCTTTGTGTGAGCTGAGATATAGATTTTTTCAAAATATGATTACGAGTATACTTCAGGCTGCCTTTCTAATTTTATACTAAATTTGTTAACATTTTTCAGTCATGATTGCTAATAATAATCACATAATTCCCCTTGAAAATGGCCTGTCGCGCAGTTGCGTACGTTGTTTTGATGTTTCAAGGAAATATATATATTTGTTACATTTCAATCATTACATTTTGTGATTTAAGCCAGTAATAGAAGTATTATGAGTATAACATAATGTATATAATTTAGTGACGAAAATGTATGACGCTTGTCAAATCGTGGAGCCAACCCGTAACAAAACAGCTGCCGGTTTTACCCGTCCACTCCCTTCCCTTGTCAAAGCATCCGTCATAGCCCCTGGCATACGCTGCTGCCAAACATTCTAATATTTCACTTTACCATGTAGCTTCGCTCGCTACGGGGGCCCACGAAAAGGAAACAAACCAAGTTCTACCCAAAATCAAGAAAAAAATTGTTTAGAAGCATCTTGCAAGCAAAACTAGAATAAGATTGGCAACAGCGTATGTCAGGAGCTATTCCGGCAGGAGGAAGCCCTATTAGCCCCTTGCATACGCTGTTGCCCAACTTATTCTATTATTTCAGTTTTCGCATGGACCTCCGCTCGTTACGGGGGCGCAACCAACAAAAACTAACCCAAGGCATGCCTAAAATGAAAAAAAAAACTTTTTAGAAACATAAGAAGAGGAAACGTCGACGGGGATCAAACCCGGGCGTAAGACATGGGTAAACTGAGGAATATGCGATATTGGTCAGGCTGATTAGTTGCCATATCGGCGGCTATCCGTAAATCTCTATGGCTACAATCGTAGCCGTCCTTCCGGCCTGCGCCCTGCGTCCTACAATGAACTGTTCGTTTATACACAAATATTACAGGTTTGTTTATATTTAAAAGAGTACTCGATTTACCCTTTCAACTTAAAATAACTGCCGATTCTACCCTTTCAAACGAATAATCAAAAGCAAAACCAAAACAGTTGTTTTAACATAACCTCCAAATCCAATTTGTAATATACAGTAGGGTTATGGTTGGTTGGTTGGTTTTTAGTTATGGGCTTCGCGGTTACGCATTTACCCAGAAACGACCCCTATCCAGGCTTAGTAAGAGCTGGGGCGACCCATCCCAGATTAGTTACACCTTGATGGACAGGGATACTATTTTTTGAACCCTCAGTATGTCGAGTATATACTCCTGAGGGCTCAGACTAATTCATGCACGGCTTGTTTTAAGGTTCGAACACCACCGGCTGGACATTCACACACATTTAAATCTTGTACATGCACGGTTAGAGTCTTATGCAAAGGGGCTTCACACAATGCAGATATAACCAGTTGCTGTCAGAGATGCTTCCCATCTACGCAGGGCCTTCAGCCCCGATCTCCTTCAGATCACGTAACCACGTGCAAGAATCTGGAAGAATCCTCGTAGGAATCGACCCTACATTAAGCGACCCACCCTAAACACTGTCCTAACCGGCCACGACTTCCCTTTCGAACCAACGGGGCCCCCAACGCTTTCTGCCGCGAATCACGTGCACTACCCGTGCGAAGTCAGGTTAGAAAACCAGGCTCCCTTTCAACGTCCGAACGCCGCCAACTCCAAAGCGGAAGTCCTACAGTAGGGTTATAAACCATTTAACCTTAAACAGCCGCGGTCACAAAATATAAATCAGCTGAGAGGGAGCGCAACGTTGTCAATTCTTGACAACGTTACAAACGCATAGAATTACCCATGTCTTTACGGTTCAGCAAATTGCTTCCAACGGCTCTGGTGGTCCAGTGGTACGATTCCGTGTTTGTGATGCGCGACGGCCCGGGTACAATTCTCGTCGGTGGCAAGATTTTTCTAAGGTTATGTTTGTTCCTTTTAAAAAAATTGAGTTGGCTTTGGTCAGTTTTCTTTGGTTGCGCCCCGGCGAGCGAAGCGAGCCGGAGGGCCATGCCTGAAGTTAATAATACTCTTTTAAATTAAAAGTAA
Organism: Pissodes strobi; assembly: GCA_016904865.1. Taxonomy (NCBI): domain Eukaryota; kingdom Metazoa; phylum Arthropoda; class Insecta; order Coleoptera; family Curculionidae; genus Pissodes; species Pissodes strobi. Next base: position 31,512 of record MU188401.1, read on the forward strand.
TGGCAACTGAGAATTGGCAACGTTGCCCTTCCTCTGATTTATATTTTGTGACCGTGGCTGTTTAACGTTAAGTTTATAAACCATTGGGTGGGCGAGACTTCGATAGTTTGTTTAAGTGCGCACGCGTACGCGTCAGTCGAAAAGGCAATTAAACAATTCACGGGCCAGCGGATTGCTTCCAACAGGCCCGGTGGCTAGATGCTGTGCTTTTGATTCGATGCTCCGGCTTCCATTCCTGTGGCAAGAAGTGTTTTTTTAATATTTTTCTTAGGTTATGTTTGTTTCTTTTTGTAAATTTGGGATAGTTTGGGTTAATTTTGCTTTAAAACAGAGTTTTATCCACAATACCGAAACAGAATATTTGCACTCGATGCGCGTTTCGCTAACCATGTTAGCATCATCAGGAGATGATTAAAACTGTTAGTTTTAATCATCTCCTGATGATGCTAACATGGTTAGCGAAACGCGCGTCGAGTGCAAATATTTTGTTTCGGTATTGTGGATAAAACTCTGTTTTAGTGCATGTTGCCGAAGGTTCCAAACCCCAACGTAGTTAATTTTGCTTGGTTCACTTCGTCCTTTTTCCTTTCCCATAAACTACAGTCAATTTTAGATGCATAGAAACAATGATCGAGATAAAAAAAAATGAAATTGATGATTTTTTAGATTTAACCGTCTTCTTTTGAATCAAGGATCTGTTTGGTGGAATAGAAATCTGTCAGTATTTTTAACTAACGTGTAAAAATATTTTACACGTGATACGTTCACACAAATAATATTTCCTCATATCGTGCGGCGACGCGACCGTAGACACTACTTGGTGCTAGCCGCAGCACGGCAACTAATGAGCCTGAATAATATCTGAATGATTTGATTTGTTTACTATTTTAAAATGTTTAATTCTTAACTTTACACATAGTCTTCCGTTTGCAACGGATGCGAAACTAACCCAAGTCATGACCAAAATGAAGAAAAAAACACTTTTTATGAATATAACCTTAAAAAAAGAAAAGAAAACATCGACGGGAAATGAACCCGGGCTGCCATATCACAGACTTAGCATCTAACCGCTGAACCACCAAAGCACTTGACGGCAATTCCACCACTAAAGATAGAATATCTTTAGACGGTGGCAATTCATTGCACCGTAAAGACATCGGTAAATTGAGACGTTATTGGTCAGGCTGATCAGTTGCCGTCCGGCGGTTATCCATGAATGAAAGTAGCCACTGTCATTTCACATGACACTTTGACACTTGACACTACCAAAGAAACTGTCACCTGTCACAACATGAAAATAGAAGATTGATATTAGGATTAGGTAACAGTTTTTATATATTTGTTAAGAAATGGCATCAATTTTAAGGCAAATTTCCAGAACTATACGAAACCCCACAAATAAAAATGCAGGTAATGAACTATTTGTATTCGTCCGATAGACCGTTTTTATAAATTTAATGATTTTTCAGTTGTATGCAACTTTGGTAGACTGCAAAGCACTGAAGCAAGTAGCTCTGCTCCAGCGAAAGAAACAAGACGTAAGTATTAAATTAACTGCTAAAACATATTTGTCTTATGTATAATAATAATCTTTTTTCGAGGAAACCTGGCTGTAATCATATCTATTACTTTGGGTTAGATATGGTTAGCTACGTTTCGTTTAAGCCAGTACGAGCGGAGAAAGGCTAATTATAATTTTTTACTTGATTTAAATAATTTTTCTCACTGTTTTTCAGCCACTGTAAGAAAGTCAGACCCAATACAAAGATCACAACTGAAAGATTTTGGAAAATATGTAGCCGAATGCCTTCCCAAGTATATAGAAAAAGTACAGCTGACTGGAGGTGATGAGTTAGAATTATTGATCTCGCCAGAAGGAGTCATTCCAGTGTTGCAATTCTTAAAAGACCACCACAGCTGTCAATTTTCTAACTTGTCAGATATTGCGGGCATGGACGTTCCCTGCAGACCCTATAGATTTGAGGTAAATAAGCAGTACCTTATTGTTGCTTTTGCATATTAAAATTCTTACTTTCTAGATCATCTACAACCTTTTATCACTGCGTTTCAACTCTAGAATTCGTGTAATGACTTATACCGATGAACTAACACCAATTGACTCGTGCAATGAAGTTTTCAAAGCAGCCAACTGGTATGAGAGGGAAATTTGGGATATGTATGGTGTGTTCTTTGCAAATCATCCCGATTTGAGAAGGTTACTGACCGACTATGGTTTTGAAGGGCATCCTTTCAGAAAGGATTTTCCACTTAGCGGTTATGTTGAGGTAAGATGTGCTTTTTTCTCAAATTTACTGTGACGTTGAGGTGTAATTTAATTCATTTCAAACAAGTTCAACAATGTTGAATGTTGCTTTTAGGTGAGGTACGATGACGAAAAGAAACGAGTCGTTATCGAACCATTGGAATTGGCACAAGAATTCAGGAGATTCGAACTATCGGCCCCTTGGGAACAATTCCCCAAGTTCAGAAACGTCCTCCCGGCCACCGAAGAAATTAAAACCGAAAAGAAAGAATAAATTACCCTTACTTAATTAGGTGTGTCTATATGTAAAATAATAAATAAAACCATACATAAGGACAATTCAACTTTTTAAGTGCCGAAACTGTCATTAAGGCTATTTGTCTTGTGATCAACATGATTTCCTGTAATGACGAGTAATTATAGTGAACAAACACGATTAAGATTTTGAAAAGGCCTTCAATCAAATGGCTAAGTGTTCGCCTTTAGCTGAAGCATGTTAAAGCTAGATCCGCTGGGCCATTTTAGAATTATGGCATAATAATAGTTCTCTCAAATGGTACGATACACTTGCTCCTTAAGGATATCCTTCTGAGCAATTTGCCAGGGCTGGCTCTCATAAATAGTCTCGCTATTGACTAATAACCAATCTCCCTGTCCGAGCAAGCATTCCTGGAAGATCATGTTGATAGTACTGTCGTGGCCTGGTCCAATATTAATCAAGATGTAGTTATTTAGTTGCAAAATTTGTTAATAATAATATACGAATTTACCCTCGTAAGCAAGAGTTTGCACTAAGGTCGTCAATAGTTCATCTAATGATAGATGGCGTTTCTTCTATAGCCCAATGATACCCTATTCAAGCTCATTGCATTCTCCCATTTTTTTTTTATCTTGAAGCTCGAATCAGCTACAGCAAATTAGAAAATAACGTATAATAATTTGAATTATAAGTTTACATAAAGATATTTAGGTTTTTGTCTGAAGTTGTAAACGAAAGCTCCCTGAAATTATGAAGCAATGTTAAAACAAGCTGTTTAATCAAATGTCAGCAAATTTAAGCAATATCAATATTAGATAATGAATGATCAAGAAAAGAGCGTCTACAACTTAAAAAAAAAAAAGATCAAATCGATACAATAATGACAAATGAGAAAATATCTGAGAGGCAAATCCTTTGAGTAATAATGTTAGAATACATTTTAAAAAATATATTTTCGTTGGGCACTTTCCTTTGCAAAGAAGAGCAGTACTCAGAGGAATTAGAACGTTTTGTTATATTATTTGAATTAACAGTAACATAAATAAAAGACTCGCTGTTAATTTTCTATTGCAGTATGACGTCACGTTCATCATAGCGAAAGTTTGCGTAATATCCATATTGGGATTCATCTCTAAAAAGAGACGCAGGAGGTGCCCCTTGAAGGTATGGTTTCGGGTTTCGGTAGGACTGCTGGCAGTCACGGCCAGCCGATACGGTCCCGTATTTTCCCTGCAACTGCTGAAAGCTATCGGCAGTCAGTATTTTTCAGTTGAGAAAAGCAGATCGACGTACTGTGGTATTTGTGTGTATATACTTTACTTTGATGTTTCCAACATTGGTTTTATCGAGAACAAAACCAATATAACAATATATGAATACCCTAATGCAAATTACTATAACATTAACTTTTATTTAAGTAAGGCAGATTGGTCATTTATTGATGAGTGATTTTATGATGTGGATGATATCAACCAAATTGTGGAGAAATTTTATGTTTTGTTTGCAGCGATTGAAATGTTCGTCCCAAAGAGGGTAATGACTGAAAATAAATTTCCAAAATGGTATTCTCCGCATGTCAAGAGGTTACCTGCACAAAAAACAGACTTTACCGTAAGTTTAAAGTTTCAGGCCTAGAAAGTGATTACAGACTATACTCGAATGGTCGTGGAGAAAGTAAAGTGCACATAGAATTGTGTTATGCCATATACATTTCTAATGTTGAGCATATGATCCCGGATAATATCAAGCATTTTTGGTGGTATATAAACTCTCTTACGAAGAAGGATGGGATCCCTAAAGAAATGCACTTTAACAGCCGTCCCCTAGAAGAAACGCGTGATATTGCAAACGTTTTCGCCGAACACTTCGAAGATAGCTACTCGGACCATTCTAATATTGAAATCAATGAGGCTGCTCTAGCAAATATCGAGAGCGGTTGTCAGTCGCTATACCACCACTTTACAGCCGAAGAGTTTATTAACAAGTTTGTCTGTTTGGACTGCAACAAGAGTGCCGGCCTAAATGGAATTTCGCCTCTTTTTCGTTTGGACACCTTGTCACTTCCAGTGTGTGGATTATTTCAAAGGGTTTTTGATGGTGGCAACTTTCCCTCACAGTGGAAGGAATCCACGCTGGTTCCTGCTAGGGGAATATCGAAACTTTAAATTCTTCCCATGGTCATGGAATCAATTTTAACAGATGAAATTTTTCAAACATACAGGCATTACATCAGGAAGTAACAGCCTGGTTTCTTTAAGGGTCATTCAACCAGCACAAACCTAGCCATTTGCCAGGATTTTCTGGTTTCAAATCTGGAGAGAGGATATCAGGTCTATGTTATTTACACCGACTTATCAAAAGCGTTCGACAGTGTATGCCACAAATTGTTGATGAGAAAACTATCACGAATAAGAATGGGAGAGGCTTATCTTGCCTGGATCGAGAGCTATCTTCAGGGACGTCACCAACGGGTTTTCATTGGAGGGGTCTCATCAAGGGTAGTTAATGTTCAATCAAGGGTACCCCAGGGCTCACACATAGGACCTGTACTTGTCTCCTTATTTGTTAATGATGTCTCTTCCTGCTTTCGAGTTACAAAGTGCATATTGTACGCAGACGACCTTAATTTATTTTAACATCGTTGATGAGAGTATTGCCATTCAGAATGTTTTTTGTCGACTCGTTAACTGGTGTGACAAGAACTGGTTGAGGCTGAACGTGGAAAAATGCAAAAAGATGAGTTTATATAGATGCCATAGTTCTTTGATCATGGAATATAAAATAATTGAGACGGTGCTTGGATCAGTTCAGTCGTTTAACGAAAAGCTTACTATTATATATTATTAAATATCAAAATGTTTTAGACTTCTGGGGTTTATAAAGAGAAACACTAAACTCATGGTCGACACTAAAGCCATTACATCTCTTTATAATTGTCTCATAAGAAGTATCTTAGAATACTGCTGTGTCATCTGGTCTCCATACTATCAATGTGACATATCAAGATTGGAGATAGTCCAAAATACATTTTTAAAATATCTTTTGGTATAAGCATCATGTTCCATCCGACAACCTGAGTTATGGTCAGATCCATGCTCTGTGGATATAAAACTCTGGAGGTAAGACGCAATAACTACTTTCTGTATTTTCTTTATAAACTCCTCCATGGTGGGATTGATCGTCCTCAACTGCTGGGGCAACTTAGCTTCAGAACACCGCCAAGACCTCTTCGACATCACCAACTTTTCTCTGAGAGAGTGCACCGAACAAATTATGGAAAACAGGCATTGGTTGCTCGCATGACACGCATATATAATGCAAATTTTGGCCATTTCGACATTTTTTCAATTAGTCTTAACTGTTTAAAAAAACCCAGTATATTAAGAAATGCACAATTATTATTGTGAATTGTAAAAGTTGTTTCTTTTGTATGTCTCCGTTTTTGTTTAAATATTACTATGTGTATATTTTTAATGTTAAAGTGTGATATAAACCAAATTTTTCTTTCCCTTTTGAATGTTACTTTCATTTAATGAAATATTTATATATGGTTCGCCCAGACGTTTTTGACCCCCCAAACGCATGCAATTGCATGCGTTTCGAGGGTCAACAACGGCTGGGCGAACTTTACCTCCTTTGTCTAAAATTATTTTAATTAAGTTAAGACCATCGGTGTACCATTTGGGGATCTTTCCCTGTAGTGTATGTATTGAACAAATAAAAAAAGAACGGATATCCAAAAGCTCGCTCTTTTTTTATTGGAAGATGATGAAGACGAGGATATAATGGTTGAATTGTTGTATAAAAAACGAGCTAGTACATCCAGAATATATAAAGCGATCTTTGTCTTGGTGGTCGTATATAACTGAGGATATTTGCTGACTTCGGAAATCAGCATTTCATCATCCTCCTCTGAAAAATTTTTACTACTCATGCTTCAATTAATACTTTTTAATACGCAATCGAATACAAATACTCAAATTTACGTACGAGCAGTTCAGCCGTCTCGTCTAGACTGCTCTCGAAGCAGTCGGCACGCAACAGTCAACTGCGAGCCGTTCAGCCGCGGCGTTTCGGACGCTCTAGCGAAAACACATGTATTATTTTCCTAAAGATCGGTGCTTGACTGCCAGACGTCGCGGCCAAACGTTACTGCCAGCAGTTCTACCGAAACCATACCTTAAGATCCTTTACGCAAATAGTGCACCATGTAAAAATCGACCTCTCCTATTGGTCGATCCATCTCGTATTACAATAGGTTTGTTCTAGCAGGACATTTCGGACGGTTTGTAGCCATCCGGAGTTTGCGCATAACGATATAAGCGTCGCTTTTATTGCTATGCGCAAACTCCGGAGGCTTCAAACCGGCCGAGATTTCATGCTAGAACAAACCTAATGTGTTTTCGGCATTACAAGATCTTTTACACAAATAGAGCATTATATAAAAATCGGCCTCTCCTATTGGTGGATCCGCATGGCCCTCCGCTCGCTACGGGGGCTCAAGAAAAGGAAACTAGCCAGCCAGGTGGATACCCAAAATCAAGAAAAAACTGTTTAGAAACATATTTTAGAAAAAAAATAAAATATCAAGGGGGTTTGAACCCGGGCCGTTCAGGTGAGACCCAGCTATCTAAACCTCTACCAAAGAGTATATAATGTAAAGAGAGGACAGTAAGACAAACAAATCAAATTAGAGAGGGATAGATGAGAACTCCGAATTAAAGGGCGCCTCGTACGTTATCGGATTATATCGGACACAATCGTCAAGCAAGGACGATCAGCCAACACAGTGGGTTAAATATATCTCGTAAAAGTCAAGTTTACATTTATTAGGGAGACGTTTGGTTTAGTTTTTTAATTCATATTGTGTAATTGAAATTAGGTGTGTAAACTTTAATTATGATATGTAACACAATTCATTTAATAGAATCTTTTAATAATCACTCGGTAAAATTTTTCTTTCCTACAATACATGCATTTTTCATGACTTTTCTCAAAAAATCCTCGGATTTCTGATAAAACATTAACTGTTTTAATTTTATTACTAAATATTCAGCAAATACTATTATAATAATTAAGCTTCATACTCACTTTCGCGAATTTCGCCTGTTTTGACATAAACTGTCATTTTCAGCTTTAAAATTATTCGCGGCGAAAAAAATTTTTTTTTACGATTTCTACTGTAATTGTGAATTAACCTCAAATTTCTTGACTGCCTTGCTATATTTATTTGTTTATTCTTCTCAGGCATTGGGCTCATTAGTTAAATTGTAGAATAGATACTTTGACCATTGGATAGTAATATTAATTATAATTTTTTTCGGTGGAGATATTATTTTATGTTCCGTTTGCGTCCTTTTGGTAATTATCCTAAAACTACGAAATACTCACCAGCTAAATGACACCAGAAAAGAAAAATTTCGGTTAGAAATATATTTTTAAAATGCGATTTTCTCAATTTAGTTGCAGAAATGAGATTGAGCCCATTCTACACTCAAAAATATATTACTAACCTGCTTACATCTTCCGGTACTTGGACCTAACCTATAAACCTATTCCACTAAAAGCATAAATTCGCAAAAAAGTTAAAACTATTTGAACTTTTTAGCAAATATTCGCCGACGAAATTTCGCGTCAATGAGTATGGACCAAAACTTACATTCGCGCGAAAAATCGACAACTGTCAAAAAAGGCGAAATTTGCGGAAGTGAATATGAAGCTTTAAAGTGAGATTCGAATAGAATTTACTTTTTCGTTGGTTTATCTACATTCTAAGAGTTTATCCCCTCTATGTTTTGAATGAAACTTTCCTTTAAAATAATCGAAAAATGTTGATTACACCTTTTTAATTTAAACTGAAGGAAATTCTTATTTGATTAGTTAAAGCTTTTAGACGTCCTGAATAAATTTTAATAAAAATTCGCCGGAAACATTAAAATACTGAATTTTATCACATTTTTTAATTAAACTAAGTTGAGCACTGAGATTTTAAGAAAATGCAAAAGTTTAAACAAATTTAGGGAATTTGAATGAAAATCACTCGATATAAAATTTTATCCCAGCAGAAACTATTAGATATTTAGTAAATTTTGTCCTCATTTTCATTATTTCGACCCACTGTGATGAAATCGATTATTCGCCATCTTGTTTGACTTGACGTCAACATCGCCCGCCTTGGTAAAAAGTTACATCCGGCAACGTCGCGATATCTCCGAATTAAAGGGACGAGGTCATTGAAACGGCTGACGAAAGATCAAAGGAAATTCGCCGGCTGTCTTCTCTTTACATTATAATACTCTTTGCCTCTACACCACGAGAGCTCTTGAAAGTAGTTGATTGCATCACGAAGACATAAGCCGCGTTCGTTTTTGTCATCTTTTTCCTCGATTTGCTCTGAAAATTTGACACGTCACAAAAGGAAAATCCAAGTCACGTGCCTGTCAAAATGTTAGAGCAAATTGAGGAAAAAGATGACAAAAACGAATGCGGGCTATTGTAATACGAGATGGATCGACCAATAGAAGAGGTCGATTTTTTACATAGGGCACTATTTGTGTAAAGGATCTTAAAACGGTTTTTAAATAGTGCTCTATTTGTGTAAAGGATCTTATAACCCTCTATATTCCGTTGGGCTTATTCTTATTCTTTACAGCCCTACACCACTATTCTATAAACCGCTTCTGATTAGTGGGATTCTGTTTTAAGATCTTTTACAGTCATGCGCAGTACTATAAGATCCTTTACACAAATGGTGCACTATATAAAAATCGGCCTTTCCTATTGGTCGATCCGCATGGCCCTCCGCTCGCTTCGGGGGCTCAAGAAAAGGAAACTAACCAGGTGCTAACCCAAACTAACCGAAGACATACCCAAAATCAAGAAAAAAACTGTTTAGAAACATAATCTTACAAAAATAATAAAAAATAGTAACGGGGTTCGAATCCAAGCCGTCCAGGTGACACCCAGTTGTATAAACCTCTACACCACGAGAGGTATTGATAGAAATCGATTGCATCACGCAGACATAACGTAATACGAGATGGATCGACCAATAGAAGAGGTCGATTTTTACATAGTGAACTATTTGTGTAAAAGATCTTTAAATACTCATGCGCGCCGCATTTTAAGATCCTTTCAGTATCAGTATCAGAAGGGGTGGCCCCTAGCGGGCCTTGCACTTAGGCCACATTAGAGAACCTCCAGGATGCCGGTCCTCCTTAAGAAAGCCCGCATCTCCTTCAGACTAACACGACGCACTGAATCTGGCTCGATCGACGTTACGCCAAAGATTCTGTATCTTGCCCAAGCGAAAGCGGGGCATTCCGTAAGTAGATGGTATGGGGTCTCGTCGTCCTCCATGCACCATCTACACTCCCCCCCCCCCCTCTGCAATTCTCAGCAGGGTCAGGTGCCATCTAAGCCTACAGTGCCCTGTGTAGAATCCTACCAGGGCTCTGCACTCGTTCCTAGGTAGGCACAACAGCCCCCTGGCGAGACTCTTTGCTGGCCCATGTATCATGAGCCTGGTCTGTCTCATCCCCGGAGCCGTCCGCCATACCTCCTCCGCCCGACCCTCCATCCAGGCCTCCAAGGCTCTTTCGCGAACACACTGAGCGATCCCCACACAGGGATCAGGCCCCAAGTGTCTCCGTGCAGAGCCTTCTCTGGCTAAGGCATCAGCGGCCTCGTTTCCCGGTACACCCGAGTGTCCCGGTACCCAGACCAGCGTGACCTTTTTAACCTTTGTAAGTTCAATCAGCCAGCTTCTACACTCCCTTACCAATAGAGAGCGCGTGCGGACCGACTTCAGCGCCATGAGTGCGGCCTTGCTGTCGGAGCAAAAGAAAATCCTCCCGCCAACGACATTGAGCCTTAACGACTCCCAGACCCCCATCATGATCGCAAAAATTTCCGCTTGGAAAACCGTAGTGTGCTCGCCCAGTGAGGCAGATAGCTCCCGCCCCAAGGCCTCACAGTACGCACCAGCTCCGGACAGTGTTCCCATTCTGGACCCGTCTGTGAACCAGACTAGCCCATCCCAGGTTCCCGTCCTTCCCTCCGCCCAATCCTCCTTTGTAGGGAAGAGGAAGTTCAGCCCCTCGGGAAAGCCTATCTCAGGAACCATCGCGTCACCTGGCATCCCCAGAATGGCTAGGTCCCCAGACAAGCCCCTTAAGATCTTTTACACAAATAGTGCTCTATGTAAAAATCGACCTCTCCTATTGGTCGATCCATCTCGTATTACAATATGTCTTCGTGATGCAATCAATTTCTGTCAAGAGCTTTCGTGGTGTAGAGGTTTAGACAGGTGGGTCTCACCTGGACGGCCCGGGCTCAATCCCCGTTGCTTTCTTTTATTATTTTTTTAAGATTATGTTTCTAAACAGTTTTTTCTTGATTTTGGGTATGTCTTGGGTTAGTTTAGGTTAGCACCTGGTTAGTTTCCTTTTCTTGAGCCCCCGTAGTGAGCGGAGGTCCATGCGGATCGACCAATAGGAGAGGCCGATGTTTATATAGTGCACTATTTGTGTAAAGGATCTTATAATGCTCATGCGCCACTATAATTTTAGGGCGCATTCGCCATTTTGACCAGAAAGAAATGCTTCAATTCCAAATAAAAAACCAAATCTATAGGAAGTTTTATGCAAAAAAACTGAATTTGAGAGCGAAATATTTATTTAGTTACTTTAAGCCCTTATAATAGCCGTCAAACATGTTATGACAGCTTGAAAATTTCAAGTCTTTTAGAGCCCGTACCTTCTCTATAATAGATAATTTGAACACTGCAATTTCTTATCATTTTTCTTTCTTCAAGGATCTGAATTTTAAATTTATTTTCGCAAAATTCCGGTGAAAAACTGCAAATCCGGATCGACTAGCGAAAAACTGATGACTTTTTCTTGATCTATGTGGTCGAATTAGCACGTTTTCTTTGATATGAAACTATTGAAATTTGTTTTAATTTTTTAATTTTCGAAAAAATAATTGTATAATTGTAATTTTCATGATTTAAATTGAACAACTAAATTATAAGAATGCTGTATATTCTTGATTTGAAGTGTGAAACGGTTCGAGGGATGTCACCCACGTACAAATAATTTTTTTTTTAAATCACATACAGGTTGTAAAACCACACATTATCCCAAAAAAATCCCCTATTTTCGAAATATTTCGATACAACAAACTCGTACGATTTTTTAGACCAAAAAATCGAACTCCGCGCCCCCAAATACCCCTCTCTAAAGTACCAACATCAAAATTTATTTTTTTCGAAAATTATTGTTGAAATTTTTTTTTTGCTTTCATTACAGAAATGGTTAAAGGGATCCACGTACATGTCACCCACATGCAAATAATTTTTTTTTTAATCACATACAAGGTGTTAAAAATATAAATTTTCCCAAAAAATCCCTTATTTTTGAAATATTTCTAAACAGCACACTCGTGCGATTTTTCAGACCAAAAATTTCACCTCCGCGCCCCCAAATACTCCTCTATAAAGTACCCACGACAAAATTTATTTTTTTCGAAAATTATTTTTGAAAACAAAAATTTTTAAAAATTAATTTTTTTTTAATCACAAAGAAAATAGAAATTTTCCCAAAAATCCTCTATTTTCGAAATATTTCGATACAACAAACTCCTGCGATTTTTTAGCCCAAAAATTCGAACTCCGTGTCCCCAAATACCCCCTTGAAAGTATCCACTTCAAAATTTATTTTTTTCAAAAAATTTTATTACCGAAACGATTAAAAGGATCCACTTGCATATCACCAACGTACAAATAAAATTTCCAAAATCATATACAGGGTGATAAAACTATAAATTTTTTTTTTTAATTCAACTTTTTTTCAAAATATTTCGGTACAGAAAACTCATACGACCTTTTCGATGCTAAAATCGAACTCAACGAATTTTTGATAATTCAAGGTTGGAATGAAAACAAATTATTTTTATAAATATTAATTTTTATTGTAATAGCATATAAACAGTATTATTGCGTTTTTACTGGCTACCGAAACATTGTAAACAAATTCTGACATAAAAGCGAAGAAACAGCGAATAAACTTACAAATAAAATATCTCGATTTGTTATACAACACCTGACGAAAACAATTTCAAGAGTACAAAACGTAATTATTAATATTAGGACTCGAACGCCAACCTTCGGTTACCTTTCGGGATGACTGCGGCCTGGTTTTATTAACTCCTAACTTAAATCGTGTATAAAAGAAATAAAATAGTAAATTCTTTGTCACAAATGCTTAAAAACAAGATAAATGCTTTAACAATTTTCGTTTTTATGAACAATTTAACTGTGCCAACGGCTTCACCCTTCACATCCGGAGGATTAAAAACAAATACTTTAACGCAACATCAAATTATTTCCTTACAAGTACGATTTGTGCATGCTGAACAGACATTCATGATTGTCGAATTGTTGACAAAAGTAGAAAGGGCAATAGAAAAGTCTTAAGAATTTTCTAGTTCATTTTATGAAGTGTTTGGCAACAGAGCGTGACCACCAAATTTCCCGCGCATTCTTCGTATATTGAAGGTCGGATGAAATACTGTTTGGCCACGAAATTGTTGCCTGTGAAATAACAGTTACCAGTTCTAGTTACCCTTATAACAGCAACGCATCATAAGCAAGGTTATATCTTTACGCAAAATTAATTTGTTCAGTCAATACAATATAAACAGTGGCGTGCCATGCGCCCTCGCGCTGTCATAAAGCAAGGGCAGGGTTATTTCATATACATTTTTCGATTTAAGAAATTAGACTGGAACTGAAAGAAACAAATTGATGTTTCTGTTGTGTTATGTGTCATTGCTAATATCAACAAATACAGCCTTGTTCGGAGAAGAAATAAATTTGAACAAAATAAAACTTATTCTTCACGTATTCTTATCTTATCTAAGATTTCTTCGTAATCACACACCAGAAGTTGTTCTCGTAAGTTCAGAAAAAAAAGTTAAAAAAAAAAGTTTAGAATGAAAAGTTAAGAAAAAAAGAGTAAAAAAAAAGTTCAGAAAAACAAGTTGACACAAAAAGTTCAGAAAATAAAAGGAGAAAAGCAAGTTTCAGGAAAAAAAGTTCATATTTTTGAGGCACATTATTTGTCGTGGTTAATTTTTTATTTGTAACTTTCTTAAGGTCTACGTTTCGCTATTTCTTTTTTTAATTTAATTAACTATTTTGGTTAGTACCCAGAATAAGTTTTGCAAAAACAATGTAGTTCCCATATATTGGATAAAAGTATCCAGATACTGATCCAGTGCCAAAATACAAACTCCTAAGAAAGTGAAATTAGTTGGTGCAGACAATCTATATCCTAATCAAGCGGTCCAAGCTCCGTGCGCGCGCATGCGCATTCGCCTTTTCTTGTTACGTTAATGCCAATTATAAATCTGGCAACAACGATTTAAGTAGAGGTGTTTTAGATGAAATAAACTGCTGGAAAATTGAAGAAGACCGAACGACAGGTTAACTTTGGGGGCAGATTATGAAAGAGAATTTAATTCTGGCACTGGCAGGGTTTTTAAAAAGATATTTACATTTTTCAATAGAATTGCCTTGCTTATAAGACAAACTGTCTGTTCTAAAATTTTTAATTTATAAAATTTCAAAAGCCCTGTAATTATCAGGATGTTTAAGAGCAGTTTTTAGTAGATGTTTATAACAGATATTTGCTACTTTGTTAGTTACTTTACGACTTCTAAAAACGGCATTATTTGTTCAATTTTTGAGGCAAATTTTATTTCCAGTGCAATTTCCGACCTAAGAAATTCAAAAATTAACATGTGTTCCCCGAAGAGTCTAGATTATTTATAAAATTCAATTTTTTTTATGGCGATTTGGAGTGGGTACAAGGACTGAATCCTATTGAAACCATTAATCCATTGCAGTACCTAGCCATATCGTTATCTTGATGAAGAAAAAACCATAGAATTTATTGTTATGAAATGTACTAAGTTTAGTACAACATAATATTTGTACTACATTGATAAAAAGGTGTTATCATACAAAAAAAAAAAAAACGTAAAATGATTTTATGAATTGTACTATATCTAGTACAATAAAACATTTGTATTACATTGATAAAAAAAGAGTGAACCATAGTTATCATCCGGAGGAGAAAGCCGTGAAATGGATTTTATGAATTGTACTAAGACCAGTACTATAAAATATTTGTACTACATTAATAAAAAAAAGTTCACCATTGTTATCATCCGGAAGCGAAAGATGTAAAATAGATTGTATGAATTGTACTAAGACCAGTACAATAACACATTTGTGCTACATTAATAATCATACTGTGGGAAAATGGAATTAAATTAATTTTTAGGAATTATACTAAATCTGGTACAATTATTATATTGTACCAGACATTATTTTAGATTTATAATGTTGATTTGCTCAACGTAGACTTTAAGGCGTTACACAAAATATTACCTGCTATTTTTATAAATTATGTTTTATTTTCAGTGTAATTTCCTACCTCAGAAATTCAAATTTTTTATGGCGATTTTGAGTGCACAAGGAATTTGAATCCTATTGAAACCGTTAATTCTTTGCAGTACCTATCCATATCGTTATCTTGATGAAGCAAGTCATGAAATTGATTGTTATGAAATGTACTACGTTTAGTACAACATAATATTTGTACTAATTTAATAAAAAGGTGTTATCATACGGAAGAGGAAGTTGTAATAGGGATTTTATGAATTGTACTAAATCAAGTATAGTAAAACATCTGTACTACATTGATAAAAAACGTGAACCATAGTTATCTGGAAGAGAAGGTTGTAATATGTATTTTATAAATTGTACTAAGTCCAGTACAATAAATTATTTGTGCTACATTAATAAAAAAGTTAAACATCCTCCGGAAGAGAGCTGTAAAATGGATTTTATGAATTGTACTAGTCCAGTACAAAAACATTTGTACTACATTGATAAAAAAAGTGAACCATAGTTATATCATAGAAAAAGGAATAAAATAGATTTTTAGGAATTGTACTAATTATGGTACAATTATTATATTGTACCGTACATTATTTTAGATTTACGATGTTGATTAGTTCAACCTAGACTTCAAGGCGTTATACAAAGTATTACCTGTTATTTTTATAAATTATAAGTTTTATTAAGTTTTGCAAAAACAATGAAGTTTCCATATATTGGATAAAAGCATCCAGATACTAATCCAGTATCATAATATAACCTCCTAAGAAATTGAAATTAGTTGGTGCGGGCAATCTATATCCTAATCTGCCACGTCAAGCGGTCCAAGCTCCGTGCGCACGCATGCGCTTTAGTCTCTTCTTGCTGCGTTAATACCAATTATAAATCTGGCAACGATTTAAGTGAAGAGGCGTTTTAGATGAAATAAACTGCTGGAAAATTGAAGGAGCCCGAACAAATATTCAGGTTAACTTCGGGGTCAAATATTTTTCGAACGAATCCAGATATCGATACGTGGTTCACAAAATTTAAAAGAGAATTATTTAATTCTGAGGTACTAGCAAGCTTTTTACAAAAATACGTAAATTTTTTAATAGAATTGCCTTGTTTATAAAAAACTGTGGTTTCTAAATATTTTTATTTATAAAATTTGAAAACCCCTGTAATTATCAGGATTTTTTAAAGCAGTTTTTTGTAGATGATTATAACAGATATTTGGTACTTTGCTAGTTTCATTACAAAATTCCAAAAAAGCATAATTTGTTCAATTTATGAGGCAAATTTTATTTCCAGTGCAATTTCCGACCTAAGAAATTTAAAAATTAACATGTTTTCCCGAAAAGTCAGTAGTTTATAAAATTTAAATTTTTGTTATGGGGATTTTGAGTGGACACAAGGAATTTGAATCCTATTGAAACCGTCAATCCATTGCAGCACCTATCCATATCGTTATCTTGATGAAGAAAAAGTCATGAAATTGATTGTTTTGAAATGTACTAAGTTTAGTACGACAGAATATTTGTACTACTTTCCTAAAAAGGTGTTATCATACGGAAGAGAAAGCTGTAAAATCGATTTTATGAATTGTACTAAATCTGGTACAATAAAACATTTCTACTACATTGATAAAAAAAGTGAACCAGTTATCATCCGGAAGAGAAAGCTGTAAAATGGATTTTATGAATTGTACGAAGTCCAGTACAATAAAATATTTGTACTACTTTAATAAAAAAAGGTAACCATAGTTATCATCCGGAAGAGAAAGCTGTAAATAGCTTTTATAAATTGTACTAAGTCCAGTACAATAAAACAGTTGTACTACATTGATAAAACAAGTAAACCATAGTTATCATAGTTACTGTGAAAAAAAATGGATTTTTAAGAATTGTACTAAATCTGCTACAATTATTATATTGTACCAGGCGACATTATTTTTAGATTTATGATGTTGATTAGCTCAACCTAGACTTTAAACCGTTACACAATGTATTACTTGTTAATTTTATTAATTATAAGTTTTATTAAGTTTTGCAAAAACAATGTAGTTCCCATATATTGGATATAAGTATCCAGATACTAATCCATAATACAAACTCCTAAGAAATGGAAATAAGTTGGTGCGGGCAATCTATATCCTAATCTGCCATGTCAAGCGGTCCAAGCTCTATGCGCATTCGTCTTTTCTTGTTGCGTTAATACCAATTATAAATCTGGCAACAACGATTTAAATGAAGAGGCATTTTAGATTAAATAAACTGCTGGAAAATTGAAGACCAGACGAATATTCAGGTTAACTTTGGGGTCAAATATTTTTCGAACGAATCCAGATATAGATACGTGGTTCGCAGAATTTAAAAGAGAATTTAATTCTGAGGTACTGACAGGGTTTTTAAAAAGATATTTACGTTTTTCAATAGAATTGCCTTGCTTATAAGATAAACTGACTGTTCTAAAATTTTTGATTTATAAAATTTTAAATGCCCTGTAATTATCAGGATGTTTAAGAGCAGTTTTTAGTAGATGATTTTAACAGATATTTGCTACTTTGTTAGTTTCTTTACGGAATTCTAAAAAAGCTTTATTTGTTCAATTTTTGGGGCTAATTTTATTTCCAGTGCAATTTCCGACCTAAGAAATACAAAAATTTACATGTTTTCCCGAAAAGACAATAGTTATTTATAAAATTCCAATTTTTTATGGCGATTTTGAGTGGACACAAGGGCTGAATCCTATTGAAACCGTTAATCCATTGCAGTACCTATCCATATCGTTATATTTATGAAGAAAAATTCATGAAATTGATTGTTATGAAATGTACTAAGTTTAGTACAACATAATATTTGTACTACATTGATAAAAAGGTGTTATCATACGGAAGAGAAAGCTGTAAAATGGATTTTATGAATTGTACTAAATCTAGTACAATAAAACATTTGTATTACATTGATTAAAAAAAAAAGAATGAACCATAGTTATCATCCGGAGGAGAAAGCTGTGAAACGGATTTTATGAATTGTACTAAGACCAGTACTATAAAATATTTGTACTACAATAATAAAAAAAAAGTTAACCATAGTTATCATCCGGAAGAGAAAGATGTAAAATATATTGTATGAATTGTACTAAGACCAGTACAATAACACATTTGTACTACATTGATAATCATACTGTGGGAAAAAGGAATTAAAAGAATTTTTAGGAATTGTACTAAATCTGGTACAATTATTATATTGTACCAGACATTATTTTAGATTTATGATGTTGATTAGCTCAACCTAGACTTTGAGGCGTTACACAAAGTATTACCTGCTATTTTTATAAATTAAGTTTTATTTTCAGTGTAATTTCCTCGATCAGAAATTCAAAAATTAACGTTTTTCCCGAAAAGTCAGTAGTTTATAAAATTCAAATTTTTTTATGGCGATTTTGAGTGCACAAGGAATTTGAATCCTATTGAAACCGTTAATTCATTGCAATACCTATCCATATCGTTATCTCGATGAAGCAAGTCATAAAATTGATTGTTATGAAATGTACTTAGTTTAGTACAACAGAATATTTGTCCTACATTGATAAAAAGGTGTTATCATACGGAAGAGAAAGTTGTAATCTGGATTTTATGAATTTTACTTAATCAAGTATAATAAAACATTTGTACTACATTGATTAAAAAAACGTGAACCATAGTTATCATCCAGAAGAGAAGGTTGTAATATGGATTTTATAAATTGTACTAAGTCCAGTACAATAAATTATTTGTGCTACATTAATAAAAAAGTTAAACATCATCGGGAAGAGAGAGCTGTAAAATGGATTTTATGAATTGTACTAGTCCAGTACAAAAAAACATTTGTACTACATTGATAAAAAAAGTGAACCATAGTTATCATATCATAGAAAAAGGAATAAAATGGATTTTTAGGAATTGTACTAATTATGGTACAATTATTATATTGTACCGTACATTATTTTAGATTTACGATGTTGATTAGTTCAACCTAGACTTTAAGGCGTTATACAAAGTATTACCTGTTATTTTTATAAATTATAAGTTTTATTAAGTTTTGCAAAAACAATGAAGTTTCCATATATTGGATAAAAGCATCCAGATACTAATCCAGTACCATAATATAACCTCCTATGAAATTGAAATTAGTTGGTGCGGGCAATCTATATCCTAATCTGCCACGTCAAGCGGGCCAAGCTCCGTGCGCCCGCATGCGCATTCGTCTTTTCTTGTTGATTTAATACCAATTATAAATCTGGTAACAACGATTTAAGTGAAGAGGATGAGGAGATGAAATAAACTGCTGGAAAATTGAAGGAGACCGAACGAATATTTAGGTTAACTTTGGGGTCAAATATTATTCGAACGAATCCAGATATCGACACGTGGTTCAAATAATTATTTAAATTTAATATTATAATATATTTAAAATGAGCGGAAAAAGAAACTAAGAATTTGGACCGGAAACAATTATTGTACAAAATCGTTAAATACAGTAAATGACAGCGATAATACTGAAAAAGAAGGTGAATAGATGTAATTAAATAAATTGTACAAAGTCTGGTACGGTGTTAAAAAAATAACACCGTTATCTTGATGAAAAAAGTCATGAAATTGATTGTTATGAAATATACTAGGTTTAGTACAATAGAATATTTTTACTACATTGATAAAAAGGTGTTATCATACTGAATAGAAAGTTGTAAAATGAATTTTATGAATTGTACTAAATATAGTACAATAAAACACATGGACTACTTTTAAAAAAAAGTGAACCATAGTATCATCCGAAAGAGAAAGCTGTAAAATGGATTTTATGAATTGTACTAAATCCAATACAATAAACATTTACTTAATAAAAAAAACTGAGCCAAATTTTATTTCCTGTGCAATTTCCGACCTAGGAAATACAAAAATTAACATGTTTTCCAGAAAAGACAATAGTTATTTATAAAATTCAAATTTTTTATGGCGATTTGGAGCGGACACAAGGACTGAATCCTATTGAAACCGTTAATCCATAGGTACTGCACCTATCCATATAGTTATATTGCAGAAGAAAGAGTGATGAAATTGATTGTTATGAAATGTACTAGGTTTAGTACAATATAATATTTTTACTACATTGATAAAACGGTGTTATCATACGGAAGAGAAAGCTGTAAAATGGATTTTATGAATTGTACTAAATCTAGTACAATAAAACATTTGTATTACATTGATAAAAAAGTGAAATAAAGTTATCATCCGAAAGAGAATACTGTAAAATGGATTTTATGAATTGTACTAAGTCCAGTACAATACAATATTTGTACTACATTAATAAAAAATAGTTAACCATAGTTATCATCCGGAAGAGAAAGCTGTAAAATGGATTGTATTAATTGTACTAAGCCTAGTACAATAAAACATTTGTACTACATTGATTAAAAAAAGTGAACCATAGCTATCATACTGTGGAAAAAAGAATAAAATGGATTTTTAGAAATTTACTAAATCTGGTACAATTATTACATTGTACCAGACGACATTAGATTTATGATGTTGATTAGCTCATCCTAGACCTTAAAGCGTTACACAAAGTATTACTTGTTATTTTTATAAAATAAGTTTCATTAAGTTTTGCAAAAACAATGTAGTTCCCATATATTGGATAAAAGTATCCAGCTACTAATCCAGTGCCATAATTCAAACTCCTAAGAAAGTGAAATTAGTTGGTGCGGACAATCTATATACCCTAATCTGCCACGTCAAGCGGGCCAAGCTTCGTACGCGCGCATGCGCATTCGTCTTTTGTTATTACGTTAATACCAATTATAAATCTGGCAAAAACGATTTAAGTGAAGAGGCGTTTTAGATGAAATAAACTGCTGGAAAATTGAAGGAGCCCGAACGAATATTCAGCTTTTCAATGTAATCCACTTTGGTGATTCAAACAACTTTTTCCTATAAAAGAAAAAATGGGTAATATGACTTAAGAACAGGTTTTATCTCCTTCAAATTTATCTTCTAAACGACTGCTGTCTTACCACTATCATATGACTTTGGCTAACATGGTATATGTAATTAATTCAAGCCGTCGTCCCTTAGAAAGCTGGCACGCCGCTGGCTATAAATCTTAAAATATAATAATTAAACAATACAATACACAAAAATATTTCTCACTAGGCTAGGATCACAAGATGGGAGGGCTTAAAAGTCCGTGCTTTCGGGTTTCCTCATCACAGGAGGAGGTGGTGGGGGCTCAGTAGGCTTATTCAAGCTCCTAGGGGAGGGGGGCGTCTGCAGCAAAAATTCCCTTTGTCCCAGTTCCATGATGTTCCCGTCCGATCGCGTCCTCGTATGGGTATGACTAGGTCTCCGAACAGTCCGGTTCTCGTTCAGTTCGTTTAGCTTTTCAGAGGATTTCGATACAGTGTGACTGGGGCTGTTGTCCTCGGAACCTTTCGGTTTGTCGTTCGACCGCGCTCCGTCCAATTTTTCGTTGGATTTGGTCAGAACGAGAGACTTAGGAGGTACGGAAGGCCTAGTTTCCATCGACGAAGGCCGTGATCGGTCCTTGTTGGAGTTGATGTCATTGAATTTGTTTTCGAGGCTCGATCTCTGAGACACTGGGAAATGCCCTGCAAAGTAATATTTCAACAATTCGGTATGTTTAATTTTGGCATGCAGTAATTAACGCGTTAGAACTGGCAAATACATAATTTAAACGTAATCTCGTGTGAGAAACAATCAAAGATTAACGTGGAGCATTTAAGCTGGATTTATAGATTGACATAACATAAGTATGTAAATGTACTAAGTTTAGTACAATAGAATATTTGTACTACATTGATAAAAATATGTTATAATACGAAAGACAAAGCTGTAAAATGGATTTTATGAATTGTACTAAGTCTAGTACCATAAAACATTTGTACTACATTGATAAAAAAAAGTTAACCATAGTTATCATCCAGAAGAGAAAGCTGTAAAACGGCTTTTTTGAATTGTACTAAATTCAGTACAATAAAACATTAGTACTACATTGGTAAAAAGAAAATACAGATGATTTTTATCGTGTTATAGATAATTCACCAAATATTCAACAATAAAGCATCTTTGTATAAAACACGATGTCTTATTTCTGGTAAATCTTATTACGGCCAGCTTTGCTAGAAATTTGACTGAAATGTAATTAAATAAATTGTACAATCTCTGATACAGTGTACTACCGGCACATATCGATAAAATAATAACACCGTTATCTTGATGAAGAAAAAGTCATGAAATTGATTTGTATGAAATGTACTAAGTTTAGTACAATTGAATATTTGTACTACATTGATAAAATTCTGTTATAATACGGAACAAAAAGCTGTTAAATGGTTTTTTATGAATTGTACTTAATCTAGTACAATAAAACACTTGTACTACATTCCTAAAAAAAGTGAATCAGTTATCATACGGAAGAGAGCTGTAAAACGGATTTTATGAATTGTACTAAGTCCAGTACAATAAAACATTTGTACTACATTGATAAAAAAAAAAGTGAACCATAGTTATCATCCTGTAGAAAAAAGGAATAAAGTGAATTGCACTGCTTCCTGGACGTATGCGCGTATGTCGCACGTGCTTGCGTCGCGTCACCCCAACAACTTTTTGTATTTGTTGTCAGAATAATTCCGATCCACACCAGATCGCTTGGTACTGTATCATTACCTCCTATAACTAAGGCCTGACGGCTAACGCGTGACGTCATCCAATCTAGTCAAAAAATCATTTACAGGCGTATATTGAAATGTGCAATTTCTTTTAAAATTTAACAGTTAAGTAGACATTTTTAGATTTTGGATTATATTTTGAGAAATATTTGAGAAAAAATTACTGAACTCATCCGATTTAATATTTATTCCGAATCATCCTGTCATTACACTCTATTTTGGTTTCTTGAATGGCTTTACGATATATTTTTTTAAAGTTTTTGCATTGCTCTGTCAACTCCATACATCTGTTCTGCGGTTTTAGTTCACCCAGAAATCCGAAACGTTCACGCACCATTTTTAATTTGTCATCAGTAGATAAGCAATGAGAGTTGAGCCGCAATTTCAGCCATTTTTTACATGTAAATCTCCATAAGAAAATCTAAGGTCCATCCTGGTAATTTTTGTTCCCAAGTCGCCGACTTGAGCTATGCTATATTTAAGGCGTGGCACCTGATAGCTGACAGGAGAGACAGACAGACAGGACAGACAGACCAGGACAGACAGACAGGACAGATAATTATATTTAATTTATGAGCATATTTAGAGGAAAAAGAAATTAAGAATTTGGACCGAGTTCGGCACAATAAAATAATTGTACAAAATCGTTAAATACAGTAAATGACAGCGATAATACTGAAAAAGAAGGTGAATAAATGTAATTAAATAAATTGTACAAAGTCTGGTACAGTCTAATACTCGCACCATATCGATAAAAGAATAACACCGTTATCTTGATGAGGAAAAAGTCATGAAATTGATACTTATAAAATGTACTAACTTTAGTACAATATAATATTTGTACTACATTGATAAAATGGTGTTATCATACGAAAGAGAAAGCTGTATAATGGATTTTATGAATTGTACTAAGTCTAGTACAATAAAACATTTTTACTACATTGATTAAAAAAGTGAAATATAGTTATCATCCGGAAGAAAAAGCTGTAATATGGTTTTTATGAATTGTACTAAGTCCAGTACAATAAAATATTTGTACTATATTCATAAAAAGGTGAACCATAGTTATAATACTGTGGAAAAAAGGAACCAAATAAATGTTTAGGTATTGTACTAAATCTGGTATAATTATTATATATATATGCTAGTTTTTGTGATGTATGGTGTTTGTGCGATGTTGAAATACTATGTGCGTTTGCCATTTCTCTTTTGCATTTACATTAAATTATATGGTTTGCTTCTGCTATTTTATTAGACAAGAATGCCCTTATTTTGACTAGATCTGATGACGTCACCCGTAAGTCGCCAGGCCTTACTTATAGGAGGTAATGATATGATAAAAGAATAACACCGTTATCTTGATGAAGAAAAACTCATTAAATTGATTGTTATGAAATGTACTAAGTGTAGTACAATAGAATATTTATTCTACTTTAAAAAAAAAATGATATCATACAGAAGAAAAAGCAGTAACATGGATTTTATGAATTGTACTAAGTCGAGTACAATAAAATATTTGTAATATATTGATAAAAAAAAGTGAACCATAGTTATCATCCGGAAAAGAAAGCTGTAAATCGGATTTTATGATTTGTACTAAGTCTAGTACAATAAAAAAAATTGTGCTACATTGATAAAAAAAGTGAACCATAGTTATCATACTGTGGAATAAAATAGATATTTAAGAATTGTACTAAATCTGGTACAATTATTATATTGTACCAGACATTATTTTAGATTTATGATGTGGATTAGCTCAACCTAGACTTTGTGGCGCTACACAAAGTATTACCTGTTATTGTAGACATTTTGATGGTTGATTAATGTAGAAATTTTGATGGTGGATTAAATTTGAAAATGATACATGCATCACCTGTGTTCATTACATAAAATTACCATAAAACATCGAGGAAACTAAAACACATAGAAACTCTTGAACCTTCAAGAGTACCTAGTACTGGCCACAGGCTCATACTCATTCCATATACTGCCTAACATCCCATACTCATAAACAAAATACTCTCCTCGACAAAAACATGAGACAGCTTCACGAAGAAAACGAACCCCCTCTGCTCAGCACTCGGTACGACAAGCTTTTACTCACCCAAAAATTTCTCTTTCTCGGCCATCATAACGTCGTGACCCAACTGGATTTTCTCAGTCCTATTTTGAATGTTGACTATGCTGGGCTGCTGCTTATTGGCAACGCTGTATACCGAACATTGCGTCCTCTGCAGAGCGGGATCTATGTCCACTGAGGATCTATAACGAAGAAAAATGTTAGTCGGCTTGTTAAGTCTTGAGAAACGCAAAGTTAGTAAGCAAGTTATTAATGAATCGAGGACTGCTGTAAAATGAATTTTATGAATTGTACTAAGTCTAGTACAACAAAACATTTCTACTACATTGATAAAAAAAAGTGAACCATAGTTATCATCCGGAAGAGAAAGCTGTAAAATGGATTTTATGAATTGTACTAAGTCCAGTACAATAAAAAATATTGTACTGCATTGCTTTAAAAAAAGTGAACCATAGTTCATACTGTGGAAAAAAGGAATAACATGGATTTTAAGGAATTGTACTAAATCTACTGTTATAATTGCGTCCTCTGTAGAGCGAGATCTATGTCCACAGAGGATCTAGAACGAGGAAAAATGTTAGTCGTCTTGTTAAGTCCTGAAAAAGGCAAAGTTAGTAAGTTATTAATGAATCGAGGACTGGTCGGGACTTCGGCTTGAAATGGGAACGGTGGCATAACAAATAAAATTAATTTTTACTTTGTTACTTTAGCAGTCGTGCTAATTGCTAGAAATATTAAGTCTCACTTTGCTCGAGACTTCTGATTTACAAGAGTTGGTACAGTCTGGTACATTGTAATACATCGATGAAAGAATAACACCGTTATCTTGATGAAGAAAGTAATGATATTGATTGTTATGAAATGTACTAAGTTTAGTACGATATAATATTTGTACTACATTGATAAAAAGGTGTTATAATAAGAAAGAGAATGCTGTAAAGTGGAATTATGAATTGTACTAAATCTAGTACAATAAAATATTTGTACTACATTGATAAAAAAAAGTGAACCATAGTTATCATCCAAAAGAGGATGCTGTAAAATGGATTTTATGAATTGTACTTCGTCCAGTACAATAAAACATTTGTACTACATTGATAAAAAAGTGAACCATAATTTTATCATCCGGAAGAGAAAGGCGTAAAAAAGATTTTATAATTTGTACTAAGTTCAGTACAATAAAACATTTGTACTACATTGAAAAAAAAGTGAGCACTGGAAAAAAAGGATAAATTGGATTTTTAGGAATTGTACTAAATCTGGTACAATTATTATATTGTACCAGACATTATTTTAGATTTATGATGTTACTTAGCTCAATTTAGACTTTAAGGCGTTACACAAAGTATTACCTGTTATTTTTATAAATTATGTTTTATTTTCCATAAAAGTTTGATATAATATTCATACCATTGATGAAGAGTTGACGTTTAAGGCAAGAATATTTGGTATTCCTGGGACAAAAAAACGTTGTCTTACCTTTTGGCGGGCGCCAAACTGGCCGGCCTTGCCGGAATCTCGGGCTTGGCCGGTCTTTGTTCGAGCATTTCCGTCCTCCTCAGCTGGACATCTCCGAACTCGAGGGAATTGTTCGATTTGCTCATAACGTCACCGCTGACGCTCCGCACCGAGGGTGTGCGGCTCACGCCAGTCGCGGAAGTTCGGTCGTCCGCGAGGAGGGACTGCCTGGGCGCGGCGACCGGCTTTGGACTAGAATTGGCACCTGTAATACATAAAAGGCATTTAAATCAACATAATCATAACTCAATAACGGAATTATCGCGCGGGTCTTTGACATTTGGTTGAGTCAAGGTGTTCAGTTTTTAAACAAATATAGACAATTAATTATTAACCAAAAAGTTATATTTTTACACGAAACGTGGTTATTATCAAATGTGGAACGGAAAAGCCGTGTTTGTGCGATGTTGAAATACTATGTGTGTTTGTCATTTCTCTTTTGCATTTTCATTAGATTATATGGTTTGCTTTGTTTTAAAATTGATTGTTATGAAATGTACTAAGTTTAGTACAATAGAATATTTGTACTATATTGATAAAAAGGTGAGAAAGCTGCAAATGGATTTTATGAATTGTACTATGTCTAGTACAATAAAATATTTGTATTACATTGATAAAAAAGTGAACCCTAGTTATCATCCGGAAGAGAAAGCTGTCAAATGGATTTTATGAATTGTACTAAGTCTAGTACAATAAAACATTTGTACTACATTGATTAAAAAAAAAGTGAACCATAGTTATCATCCGGAAGAGAAAGCTGTAAAATGGATTTTATGAATTGTACTAAGTCTAGTACAATAAAACATTTGTACTACTTTGATTAAAAAAGTGAACCATAGTTATCATACTGTGGAAAAATGGAATAAAATGGATTTTTAGGGATTGTACTAAATCTGGTACAATTATCATATTGTATGTTTAAACACCTTGTATAATACGTACCGTCTCCAGGCGGTCCCACATGGTGCGTCACCGTCGTCTTGAAGTTCTTCTCTTCGTCAACAGTCTGGGCCACCGGCCGTATCACAGGTTGCGCTTTGGACACGCTGGTTACTGCCGACGTCACCACTTTGGTGGCGCTAGCGTCGCTGACTAGGTTTACCGCGCCGGGCTGCTGTGTCGACCCGATGTTGGTCGACGTGGAGCTGACGACTGTGGGTTGAGCGACCCCGACGTTTATTTGGGCGCTAGCAACACTGGAGGGAGTACCGTGCGCTGCGGGTAAGAGGTTTGCGGGTGGAGACGAAATCGCTTTAAGGGAAGGTACACAATAAAATCATTATCTGTCATTTTGACATAGCTCGTCTTATAAAAACCAGAAAACGACAAAAAAGTGTACAATACTATGGCGGATTCATCTTTTAGAGGTAAGTTTGACCAATTTGCAATAAATAATTAAGTATTTACCTCCCACGTTGACCCACTTGATGTCATCCTTGGAAAAACTTGGTTTTCTCGTTAAACTAAGGTCATTTTCCTCCGTATTTACGCCTACAGTCGCTTTGACCTTCGTTGAATGATCTCTACCTTTCGGTGGTCGATTTAAGGTGGAACTACCTAAGAGAGAAGTTAAAGCTAACCATATTTATTCGTACATTCCCAAATTTCAGATAGGTTGGGTTGTTGTTAGACTCAGGGTGAACCGTAAATCGTTAAAATCTCTTCAAACAAGGCATGGCTCTAATTTGTATCATATAATCAATAAG
The DNA here is from genome assembly GCA_016904865.1 of Pissodes strobi. Lineage (NCBI taxonomy): Eukaryota > Metazoa > Arthropoda > Insecta > Coleoptera > Curculionidae > Pissodes > Pissodes strobi. The sequence continues at coordinate 59,517 of MU188401.1, forward strand.
TAAAGATTTTAAGTTCAAATGCAGTCAAAATTCACGCAATAGGGAATTTAATTAGCTCACAATTACCGCGAGGTCGCACTGAAATAGCTATAATTAAGTATTCAAATAAATTTTTAAGAAAATTGTACAATTTTTGTTCCTACTTCAACCTTTAAAACTGAAATAATGATATATGTTTGTATCGCGATTTTTTAAATTTTTTTCAAATTTTTTTTTTACTTTTTTTTATTTTTATTTTATTTTTTGTTAAAACTATTTTCTAATTTTTTTTTATTAAAAAAAAAATGTTTCATTTTATTTATTTTTTTTTTAATTTTTAATTGGATTACGAGCTAATATACTAAAGTTTAAATCTCTGCGAAGGGCCATCTGGCACTGGCACCACAAATACTGTTAGATGTAATAAGTTGTAGACAGAATGGCGACAGTTATAATAGGAAGTTTTAAGAAAATGATTTAAATCAACTCTTGGTGATACCGTATATCTAAGATAATCGTAATAATCATAATTTATATATAAAATTATATTACCTGAAGGATAACTGCTAGAAATCTTGTCTTGGACTTGATCGACATCGTATCCGCTCCTACTAAGAATTGTACTAGGTGGCACGGGCGCGGCAGGTTTCTTTTTCCTCAAATTGGGTCTGGGACTGTCCAACAAACTTTCAGTACTCGTAGCGTCCACTTGCTCTATCGTCAGCTTACCTAAATAAAAATTAATATAATGAAACAACAGTTTACTTTTGCCTGTAAGATTTATGTGATACTTACCATTGTTGCCATTTCTTGCTAATGATTCCTCCTCGGGAATAAGAGACGTAATGGTAACGTGCCCGCTGACGTCGTCAGGGAAAAACGCATCGACTTCTTTTATGAATAATTCCACTAGCATATTTATTGTCACACAATTACCCATATTTACATTCATCTAAAAAATATACTTATATTAATGAAATAATTAGTACATAAAAATGCCTATTACCTCTTCATTTTTGTTCCAAAGAAGATTGGGTGCCATTACTATCGCTATGTTGGAGGAAGACATTTTGTTTTCTGTGTGGTACGCTAGGCGCGCCAAAAATTGGATTAAATATGCTAAATTATCTCTATTTTCTTGTGGTAACCTGAAAAATGGAAAACGCTACATCAGCTTAGTCAATTGTCACAGATAAACATCTGATATTGTAACTATTAGATATTATTATAACACATTCTATATTATTAATTACCGATAGGATGGAATATGATTCTTTTCCAAATAAATGAAATAACTTTTATGCATTATCATATTATAATATATATAACTATTAGTTAAATATTTTGAACAATAATAAGTCGGAAAATAGAAAGAAATTACTTGTAGCTTATGCAATATTGTTTAAATAATGTAATTAATTACATTAAATTTTGCTGTACACGTCATATTTCTGTACCGGGTTACTACAATTAATAATTGCAGTTGCTAGTTTATTCAATTATTATGTCATATTTTATAGGTGAAATAAGCCTTAGATTGTAACAATGGATTTTAGCGGTAAATAGCAACTTAGAGAGTTAATGGAAAACAACGGTATACAGATATATCAAGTAGTAATGCCAATTTCAACAACAGTTGCGAGTTGTTAAAACGCAAAAAAACATTAAAACGGCAATAACTAATTATTATTTCAATCACGCACTCATTTAATAATTGTACAAGATTTAGTACAATTCCTTAAAAATCTATTTTATTCCTTTCATCCACAGTATGATAATTATGGTTCACCTTTCAATCAATGTAGTACAAATGTTTAATTGTACTGGACTTAGTACAATTCATAAAATTCATTTTACAGTTTTCTCTTCCGTATGATAACTATGTGTAATTTTTGTTGCCAATTTAGTACAAATGTTTATTGTACTAGACTTAGTACAATTCATAAAATCCATTTCACAGCTATCTCTTCCGTACCATTTTACCATAGTAATACAAATATTCTATTGTACTAAACTTAGTACATTTCATAACAATTAATTGTATGACTTTTTCTTCATCAAGATAACTGTGTTATTCTTTTATCGATATGGTGCGAGTATTACACTGTACCAGACTTTGTACAATTCATTTAATTACATTTATTCACCTTTTTCAGTATTATCGCTCATTTACTGTATTTAACGATTTTGTGGCACGGGGGACTAGTTTAATTAATTATTATACTAATCAAGGTTACACAGCATAATTCGTTTTAGGAATTTAGGTCGAGGGTTTCTCCGCAGTACTCTTTCCCCTTGTGAATTCCAGGCTGTTTGGCACGCAATAGATAATTTAATGCTGTTGTTTGTGCACATAGAAACGGGCTACTATCACTCTTGCAGGTAGTTTTCACTTTACTCATTTGGCGGCATTTGCCCAAGAATAGTGCGAACGACTGTGGATTGTGTTTCAATTTTACCTAAATGTTTAGTTGTATAAATCAGTGACCTGCAACAAGTTAAAGCCATATCCGCCTGAGATTAGAAGTGAAATATTCAAACCGAAAGTAGTATATGAATTTGACCGATCTAACGAGGATCAAGGGTAGGTTATTAACTCAGTTCTTAAATGCAGAACTGCAATTGTAATATAACCAAGCAAAGTTAAACTAATAACACAATATCGTATTTTAGTTGTTCGATAAACCTAAGCGAGCCAATAGATTTTCCACTAAAATGAAGACAGTCACAAAGTACTGGATGACAACATAAGAAAAGGGATGATCAGACTAGCCACTTACGGCCACAATAGTGTTATAAAAACTAATACATATCATGTATTATTAATCGTATGTATAACTTATTAAGATGTTAAATGTTGCAACTGGACGTTCACTAGATTTATTGACAAGTTATATAAATTAATTTATAATTAATTAACCGAAAAGGTTAATACTCAATAATTGAAACCACAAAATATAGAACAATGAACAATAAACACAATAAAACAAAATCAAACAGAAATTAGTTATGTTATATGAGAAGAGGCAGTTGATAAGTGTGCAAATTTTTGGCGCCCTACGTGGGGCCAAGATCAGTTTTCCAACGTAATACTGAAGTTATCCAGTATCCAATATTCAATTAAATATTCCAATCAATTGAATCACTGAAGTTAATTAAGGAATTAACTTAGTGAAATCAAATAACAAATTAATAAATGAAGTTAATTGGTGTACAATAAATTGAATGAAGGTAATTAACAAAGCAATTAGTGAAGAAAATCACCAACTATTAGCCGAATGAGAGATTAATTTAATGTTATTAATTAGCAAATTAATCAATTTGTAAATTAGATTTTTTCCATTAGATTACTCTCTGATTTGACCACTTTTAATCAAACTCCTATCTAAAACATCGTTTTTAAAGCTATATAAATATAATTTAGGAATAACCTACTGATTATTTTCATGGTTTATGGTAATTTTG
>MU188402.1:5405-31293 GCA_016904865.1 Pissodes strobi
ACTTATTTATGTCGACTTATTTATGTCGACTTATTTATGTCGACATATTTATGTCGACTTATTTATGTCGACATATTTATGTCGACATATTTATTTCGACTTATTTATGTCGACTTATTTATGTCGACTTTTTTATGTCGACTTATTTATGTCGACATATTTATGTCCACTTATTTATGTCGACATAATTATGTCGACATATTTATGTCGACTTATTTATGTCGACATAATTATGTCGACATATTTATGTCGACTTATTTATGTCGACTAATTTATGTCGACTTATTTATGTCGACATATTTATGTCGACTTATTTATGTCGCCTTATTTATGTCGACTTATTTATGTCGACTTATTTATGTCGACTTATTTATGTCGACATATTTATGTCGACTTATTTATGTCGACATATTTATGTCGACTTATTTATGTCGACTTATTTATGTCGACTTATTTATGTCGATTTATTTATGCCGACATATTTATGTCGACTTATTTATGTTATGCATTAAACTACAGCGTACGTGGCTAGCGGTCTTACCTAGGCGTTGTAGATCCTGATCTTGATTTCCTTGTCCAGTCTTGATTGCCTCGTGATGTAGGGGTATATTGCGCTTGCTTAAATTCCTGCTCTTCTCCTGGTGATCTGTAGGTGGTCCTTGAATGTTAGCTTCGTGTTCAGCGTGACTCCAAGATACTTGACGGTGTCCGTGTCCTCTATCCTTGTCCCGTTGATCGTGATGTGTGTCCTTTTCCTCCTGCGCTTCTGGTTGAAGTTGATGAGTTGCGTCTTGGTTTCGTTGATCTTCAGCTTTCATTTATTGAAGTAATCCGCTATCTGCCTGACGTGTTGTTCTATCCTCTGCGTGGCCGCTAGCTGCTGGGTGGAAGATGTGTAGCCCGATACGTCGTCTGCGAAGAGTGCTATCTGATTGCTCGGCTTCCTTGGCAAGTCATTGATGTAGATATTGAATAGTGTCGGTGACATCACGCTTCCTTGGGGAGGCCTTGGTTTATGGTCCTTGTCCTTGATTCCGTCCTGTTGATCAGTGTTGTGGTTGTCCTGTCCTTTAGGTAGCTCGTGATGATCTTCGTTATGGCTGGTGCGATCCTTGCTTCGTGCATCTTGGTGATCATGGCCTCCCTCCAGACGGTGTCGTACGCTTTCTCCAGGTCCAAAAGCGCCGCTGTTGTGGTTTTCTTGGTGTTGTTTGCCGTCATTGCGTGACTGGCGAGCTGCAGGGCCGTTGATTTTCCTTGTTGAAATCCGAACTGCTCTGGAATGTTGATCTCTAGTCTTTGGAGCTCCACGTTGATCCTCTTGTTGAGCACTCCTCGGTACGATGATGTTTTGCTCCTGTCCTTTCCCTGTTTGCCGATGACCATGATTCTGGCTATTTTCCATGGCCTCGGGAAGTAGTGTAGTCTCATGGAGGCATAGTGTAGTCTCAGTGCTTTGTTCGGCAGAAACTTGGCCTCCTTTATGACTATTCCGTCCGGTCCCGGGGCTTTGTACGGCCTGGCCTTGCTTACGATTCTCCTTAGCTCCTGGGGCTCGTGATTATTCTGCTCATGTCCTGCGGGGGCATCGCTTCGATTTCGTCTGTAGTCCTCTGAACTCTTCTTCTTGTCCTGTCATCTGATAGGTTTTGTGCTAGGCTGCTGATATTGGTGAAGTACTCCATGAAAGCCTCCGCCTTTTCTGCCTTGTCCGTGATTGTGTGTTCTATGCCGTCTCTCGTCACTTTGATCGAGGGGACTGCCCATGGGTTGTTTCTGTTCTTCATTTTCTTGATGTGTTTCCATATGTTGTTTTCTCGACTTGCTGCTGTGATTCTGTTGTTCCAGGCATCGTTGTTATATAAATCTAGCATAGCTCTGGTGATTTCGCATTCTTCGAGGTACGCTGTTCTGTCCTCTGGGTCACGTGTGTTCTGGTATATCCTGCGCAGTTGGTTTGCTTGTGTTCCGGGGGATGTTGCGTTCCTTTGCGGCGGTTATTATCCTGGTTATGACGCCTATGGCCTCGTCTATCTTCTCTGGAGTGTCCAGGTCGCGGCTTATCCGTAGTTCCGCGTTGATCTCTGTCCTGAAGTTCGTCCAGTCGGCGTTCTTATAGTTGTACGCGAACCTAGGGACTGCGAGGGCTGGCTGATGCATCGTCTTGAACATTACTGGCAGGTGATCCGACTGCAGTTCTGTCATCGTGGTAGCTGTGGCGTAGATGCCTCTTGCTATTCCTATGTCCAGTGTGGCATCGGCGACGTGGTAATGCACAATCCTTGTCCTTCTGTCCGGAATTATGAGGTGGGTGTCGTTCCTGTCGATCCAGGTTCTGAGATGTGTTCCTGTCCTGTTATTCGTGCTATTGTTCCACGTCGTGTGCTTGGCATTTAGGTCCCCTATGAGCAGCGTCTTGGGATGGTTGAGCAGTTCTTCTAGTTCATTTTGGTCGAGAAGCGGATGTGGTTTGTTGTACGCTGAGATGATCTTCAGGTCTTCTGGTTGTTTGTTGTAATGACCACTGTCTCTATACTGGTTGTGTTTGTTACCTTTTCTTCGAATTGAATACTTCTCTTGATATATATGATATATAGGTCCACTCCTCCATATTGTTCCTGGTTCGGTCGTTTCTTGAAGATCATTTCGTATCCTACGATGCCTGGCGTCTGATCCTTGGTTTTGATTTCATTGACACTTAGTACATCTGGTGTAGTCCTGGCAACGAGTTCTCTGAGTTGGCCGATTTTGCCCCTTATTCCATTGATGTTTATGTGTAGTATTTTCAGTCCTTTACGATGCTCCATAGGACATCTACACTTGCATGGCTTCGTACTCGGTTGTGGCCGCTGAAAGACGCGCTTTTGCCGTCCTTACCTTCATGATCAGATCTTTGATGTTGAACATCTTGTTGAAGTCCTCGATTTACTTGAATAGCGTTTGGATATCGTCCTGTCCTGAACTGGTTGGCGCCGGCGTGCTTGTGGCTAAGGCTTGGGGGGCCGCGGTCGCGACTTGAGTGGCGGCGGTTTCAACGGCAGCAGAAACAGAGGCCGTTTGCCCTCTGAATGCCTGGCTGTAATTGATGCCTTCTCTTAGGTGGCTTGGCTTGGTTATGGGCGTTGGCTGGCGTCCTCCTGTCCTTGTTCTGGCTACATAAATCTCGAGGGCTTTGCATCCCCTGTAATTGGCGGCGTGGTTCTCTTTGCAGTTGGCACACTTGAGCGCCACTGTGTCCTCGTTGACTCCTCTTTTTCTTTGGCAGTCGCTGGCACGATGCGGTCCTGAGCATTTCACACACTTGGGTGCTTGGCGGCACATTATGGAGCCGTGCCCGAATCCCTGGCAGCGGTAGCATTGTGCAGCGTCCTTCCGGGTCCCGTGCTAACAAAGTACGACATCAGCGCCATCTATGTGGCGTTGCATACATTCGCGCCATGTATTCGTGATGCAAGGAGTAATTTGCAAGTCTCATGTGGTCTAGGGGCTGGATCGGCGGTTTACACGGCGGCGACCCGGGTTCAAATCCCGTCTTTTTTTTTAAGGTTATATTTCTAAACAGTTTTTTTCTTGATTTTGGGTTAGCCTTAGGTATAGCTTGAATTAGCACCTGGTTAGTTTCCTCTCGTTTAATCCCGAAGCGAGCGGAGGTTATGCGGGAGGTGAAATATAACTTGTTGTAATACGTGCCCGTACTTTGTTAGCCTCAGGAGTGAAATATTACTTGTTGTAATACGTGGGACCCAGGAGGACGGTGCTCCCGATGCCGGGAGGCAAGCCCGGTGTCGATTTCCAGGGCTCTCTCTAGACTCTAGTATCATCCTTACCGTTGTCATAGAAAAAGGTTATATGACCGTTGCGTCAGTGCTTTTAAAAGCCACTGTACCGTTGCGCGTAATACATCAGCGCCGTCTGTGTAGCGTTGCATACATTCGCGCCATGTCATCGTGATGTAACCAGTTGTTTCCAAGTCTTCTGTGGTCTAGGGGCTGGATTGGTAGCTTTCACGGCGGTTTCCCCTTGTTTAATCCCGGAGCGAGCGGAGGTTATGCGTGAAGTGAAATATTACTTGTTGTAATACGTGCCCGCACTTTGTCAGCACTTTCTACGATATATTTTGCTTTATCTAACTAAAACCCAGGATATATTTAACAAGAGCCGTATTATAGTTGACCTTATAGCATCTTGCATGTGTTTCCGCGAATACATTTCACTGCATTCAATACGTATTACGCGCAACGGTAAGGATGATGGGTTGGGAGTCGCGAGAGCACGGTTGCGGTACCGGTTTCTAGAGCTCTCTCTAGGCTCTAGTTCTACTACTGTGGCATTAAAGCAATACCGATTTTGCTTTATAAGAATATAAATGCGACCAGTCAGTAGAGTCTAGGTGTCAATGACAACTGAGCGCCCGACAGTGTTGCCATTGTGATTTGTTTACCATTTTAGAATTTAATATTTTACTTAACACATGGCCCTCCTCTCGCTTCGCTCGCTACCCAAACTAACCCAAGGTATGTCCAAAATGAAAAAAAAACTTTACAAACATAACCTAAAAAAAAACACCGGTGGGTTTCGAACCTGGGTCGCGCCGTGTCACAGACAAGGCATCTAACCACTCGACCGCCAGAACAGTTGCAACCAATTGTTTGCACTGTAAAGACAGGCCTTTCATTTTGAAATATAATAATGACAGTTTTTTCAACACATGCGACTCAAAGCTCACGGATTCATCAAACCCAGATCCTTCGTTTGCTCCACACGAGGTATTACAATGTTATTAACATGAATGTTCACAAAACAGTACAAATTGAATTTAACCCTAGCTGATTCAGTGCCAATAATTCGGTGAGAACTTTTGTTTGCGTGTTTAGTTGACCAAGTGAAAACTCGCTCCAAGTCACTGTTAAGTTCACTCAGTATCCTACCTGAATCCTGAGGCCTGAAAGATGTGAGAAGCTGAGTGTCGTCAGCATATAGATGAACCGAACAAGAATGTACCTAATGTGGGAGGTCGGAAACATAAATCAAGAACAACAAGGGGCCAAGAATGCTCCCCTGCGGAACTCCACAATCAATAGCACAAGGATCAGATCTATTACCGTCGATCTCCACAATTTGTCTTCTCTGTGCAAGGTACCCACTAAACCACCTACATGCCCCTGGGGAGAAGCCAAAATTTTTTCCCATAATTGCTTATAGGTCTAAGTTGGTCCATTGTTGCAATATTGGCAACCTTTGGGGGTCTCACTATTGCAGTTTTCCATACAGATGGGTATACACCATTCACCAGGCCAACATTAAAAATTTTTGCAACAACAGGAGCAATAAATTCCATGCTAAATAGTAGCATATCATAAGTTATTTCATCAAAACCCTTACATTTAGACTTAATCTGCTGAAATGATCTAAGAACATCCGTCTCTGCAATTCTCTGAAATTGAAACAAATTGTAGTTATCCTTGTCAGACATAGTATTATTTGAATAGTATTCAATCAGATTTCTATCAACAGGCACACCCATACTACTGCCAATATTTCTGATGAATGAACTATGGATAGGATCGCCAAAAACTGTGGAAGTATTTGAAATATCCTCAGTTTGAGTGGGCATTGATTGTCTTGAAATAGAGGTTTGGATTCCTAGGTCTTTGCGGCCGAAGCAAGTCTGAGTACTCACATGTATAGATTCGGACTTTGCAGATTTTCAATAATTTTAGATTGTTCTTCAATTTTATCAAGTAGTTCTGAAATCTGCAATCTGAGGTTATCGACCTGCCTAACTAAACCAGCCTCCATATCTGCAGCCTCAGACGCAAATGAAGATGAATTTCTGCCATGGCGCTCAATGAATTTGTTCTTGTCATCCAGCTCCTTTCTTAGGTCTCTAATGAGGCATGTCAAGGCTTGGATGGGAGAAACATCCTCATTTTTGAAGTGAAAACTTTTTTGACGCTTTAAGCACACTGTTTTTTTCCTGACTAACGAACGAAACTGAGCCGTCAGCCGTAACGAGTGACGCTCGGCTATCGATCATTCGACAAAAGTCTGCGTCAACTTCACTTTTTTCGAAAACGGCTTCGCTTTAACATCTGTGATTTGGCACGTTTTACATGATCCGATTTTCTTGGCACGTACAATTTAATGGTATTCCGAATCATGTTAAAATTTGTGAGAATCGGAATATGGGGAGTATTTTTTTGGGCTTGTATATTTTTCAAAAAATTGAAACTCTATTGCGATAGGGAATTTCTAGCAGCAAAACTCTTTCAATGCTCCTCTATTACGAAAAAGCAGAAAAAATGGACTTTTCATTGAAAATATAACTACATTGATTTGATTTCTTTCCCTGTTTAAAATTGGCTTATATCAAAATGCATATTCGGTTTAGATTTATTTTCGATATTATTAATGTTCCCAATACTTTAATAATAATAATGTCAAAGAGGAATTCTGGGCGCTTCCCTGGTGCGTACTACCATGTACTACTGAGTGGGATTACTGGCGACGTTCCTCCCTGAGCTGGGGGTTGTATATAAGATGGAATAACGACTCGCTTAATTCGAAACAAACTGTACGTATATTGGTCTTCAGATACAGGAAGGAATGCACTTAGAATGACGACTATGTTTGAATACAATTTACTAGAATAGCGTAGAACGCATGACCATTCAATGAGGACTGACTGGACTCGACCTATTCGGCTCCCTTGAGTTTACTTTTAGTTTAAATTGTTATGAGCGTTATAATTCGTTTTAGTTATATTGGTATGCTTTAATTAGGTTTCACTTTTATCTATGGTTCACTTTACTTTTTACTTTAAGTTTTACGTTACTTTTACACTTTACTTTTACACTGACATCACTATAGAGGAGGTTCGATCTTGGTTCCCAGAGAAGCGTTTGGCCTTAATTAAAAGGGAACTACTTAACCAGAAAGTCAAGATCGGGAGGTTGACCTTGGTATCAGAAAAGCGTTTGGCCTTAATTAAAAGGGAACTACTTAACCAGATAGTCAAGGTCGGGAGGTTTGACCCTGGTCACCAGAAAAGCGTTTGGCCTTAATTAAAAGGGAACTACTTAATCAGATCATCAGGATCGGGAGGGTTTGAGCTTACAGGAGGAGCGTTTTGCCTTAATTAAAAGGGAACTACTCAACCAGATAAGTTGTCGTCTACTTGATTTGCCCGTTCTTTTATACTAAATTTTGTTGATATTTGACAGATTGTTTTTAAAACATGTTTAGATAATACTCATAATATTTGATCCTTCAATGTCAAGTATCAAGTTCAAACATTAGACTGAGTGTTCTTTTGTTATTACGCTTTCTAGTTTACAATAATAACAAAAGACTGCGTTATTTCTCAATATCGGAATATCACCCAAAAAAAAACTGTTTATAATTTGAATTATATCCACATTTGAGACACCGTATACGGTTTTCGTCCGGAGATTTCTGAATAAACGCCGACTTCTGGTAACAATCTAGTCCAATGGAAAATCCTAAAATTACAATTACGTTGAATTAAGGCGATACGAATATAATAATATCGATATCCAGCCAATAGTTAACATTTTCTCAGGTTGCTAGAAGAAGTCATAAATATGCATCGTAAATAAATATTAAATTATTACAAAACACACTTTATAAATAAAGCATAGCGATACTACATGGCCATTATCAACTTTGTATACGTTTCAATATCATTTTAATAGGATGCAAAGTTAAACATCGTTGAAAACATGTTTTCGAGAGAAAATCTGGTAAACTAAATATGTTTGAGTTAGGTTATTGATTGATTGATTGTTTCGCAGTGGTCCCAACCAATTAGCGTTCGGTCGTTAGGAGACTTATAAGGTCATCTATTAGGTCAATTTACAATGTAAGATTATGTTATTATGTTAAATGTGATTTTTTAATGTAATATAAGGTATTTTACGTGAGAAGATTATATATTCAAGTTATTCCTCTTCAGGAAATTCATTGTTAAAATAACTACTATCATTTATATCTCTTAATACAGTAGATAAAGACAAAGGAGCAGTGACCCCATTAAAAATCAGATTGGCATCCAACTAAGGAATCGTTATCTGCTCGTACCAAGTCCCTTTATGTAATATAGACTCCTTCCATTTTATTTTCCATTGATTCACTTTATCTTCTTTAATTATAGTAGTCAAATCCGTGTAATCGAATTCAAGAGGCATAGGAACATAAAAAACTTCTCGACATTGGCAAGTGTATCAGCAACCGCATTACCTTTAACTCCTGAATGTCCAGGAATTCAGGCGAGTTTAAAACAAGGACCATTATTGTTAGCTTCAATTATTGGCTCTTTGGTCATAAGAGCCATAAAATGCAGATTTTTCGTGAGGGTTGCACTAGAGATTTTTTCCATCAATATATCCTTCTCTAGGCACATACAAAGAGCTGTGTGAATAGCTATAATTTTCCCCATACACACCAGATTCTTATCTGGAAGCCTACTAGAATATTTAAAATTTCTTGCAGGTGAATAAATTTCATATCCGCACTTTGTTCCCCAGGATTGAGAGAAGAGTCTGTGAAAAACAATCATATCCCACATAATTACTAGTTTGAGCAAGGAAGTCGTGTGATACATTATTCCTTGATGATGATACAAAGAGCTGTTGGGATGTCTACGAGATTGGAACTGGGTTAGATATATCAAAACTTATCTAAAGGTACCCACACACATTCCGGAAATCCTGAGAGGACGAACTGCACAGGATTAAGGATTACCGGAGCGTGTATATAGAATGCCGCCACCCGAAGTAGAATTGTAAAACGATTTGATAATCCCGCGCAGGCCGGAACTGCACAGGTCGACCGGAGCGTGTGTGATGATTTGTAACCGTTGTTGACCCTGGCTAGGCTTCCCGTGCTTTGACATTTGACAATATTTTAATATTTAAAGGATTTAAATAATTTAGGTGATGTTTCCTGGGTTGTAGTATTCTGTCAACATGTCTCGCGAATTTCTAAAGGAATTTATTGCTAGTTATGAGTCCGAAACCTGTCTTTGGCAAGTTAAAAGTAAGGATTATCATGATGGGATAAAAAAAGTAGACTGGGTATCTACGATTAATTCAAAAACCGAAAGGCATTCAACCGAAATAACTAATCGCATAATGGTACCCTTTTTTAATTAGTGGTGTTACCAGAGCTGGAGATTTAAATATTTAAATAGTCTCTTCGTCCATCCTCAGATAGTTGTGCCAATCTTTTGGCACTACCTTCAATTCTGAAAGCAGATTTGTATGAGAAATATCACGCATTTTTTCAGCCATTCTGTACATCATATTTTTCTATTAATGCGCGTTTTTACGCCAGATTTGCCACGATCTATTACTAACAAACGACCGAGAATAGCAAGACAATTGTCTGATGATGCCATATTTGCTACCCAGTTTGTTACTATACCAAATGAACTGAACTGAAGGATCTCCTCAAAAGGTGTGGAGCCGGGTGTATTCAGGTCATAAAGTAAAATTCTTAAGGCCACGCCTGTGCAGGTTTTCCTCTGAGGATTTCCGGAGAGTGAGTGGACCCCTTAAGAGTAGGATATTCTGTGAGTTGATATTCGAACAGAGATCAAGACAAGAACAGTTGTGACGAGATTTCGATAAAAGTGAGAGTTACCCTGAACGATTGCCGATAACCTTTTAGATCCTAGATTGAACCACCAAAGCCAGTAAGTATAGTAGAGTTTAGTAAAATGATTGCCAGATTTAGATCAATGAGACTAGGCTAAAACCTAGGACAAGATAGAGTGGACGGAAAGGGCGGAATCGCTTTTTTAATTAAATATAATATAAACTAGTCAATTATTGATAATGATTAGTCAGATAAATTCGAGGTCATGAGTATTAAAGTTATTGATTCTTTTATTCATATTGTAAATATTTATATCCCTCCTAAAATTAATGTTAAATAATCGATTTGGAAGCGATTGATCAATTAGATCCCAAATCCAAAAATTATTTCATGGATTGTGGGGAATTCTCTAGACACTATGGATCTGGTGGTTTTCAATGATGGGACTTATTCTTAATTAAGTACTTCGGTTCAGAATCTCTTAGTGGCAAATATTTCAATGATATTCAGTTTAAATGCATTAAGAAGTTCATGGAAAGTGATTGAGGACTGTGATAACAGTGATATTTTCCCCACTCTTACTACTCTTCAACTCTGCAATGGTGTAAATAGTAATAAACCTTTAGTTTCCAAAAGATTATTAAACAAGCTGATTGAAGAACGTTTCAAGATGGGATTTGTATCTCTTTCCCAAATTCTAATATAAATAACTATAATGATTATGAAAAAAATATTAATGATGTTGCTGATGAGTCAATCCTTTGGTCTAAGCCTCACAGTAAGAAAAAAAGGATAATTGTACATTAGGTAGTTCTAAACACATCTCAGAATATGCCTTAACTAAAAAGTCTTTCTTTGCATATTCTTTAACGTAAATAGTATCAACATCTTTAAGCTCTCGATAAAGAATCTGATTAACCTGGTTATAATCCGTATTTCCTGTTTTATAATAAATACCATGAATTTTTAAAAATACATATAATGCAGTTTCTTTTGTGAATCGCTCAAGTCTCGAATATGTTTGGTTTAAAAATCCATGTTTTCATTTGCTTGCCATCATATATAGCCTATTCTTTAACTTGGAAATCAGGCGTACAGTATCCTTGGACATATAGGACTAGGAACTTCAGCTCGTCAAATCTGGATATAAACTGATTAAATAAGATTTCGTATATGGCCTGATAAAGGTAAATATTCCAAAACTCGATCATTTACAATGATACAATATGCTCGAGTATCATTTGAGAAATTCTCTGAACTCCGGAACTCATAGCATCAATAGTACTACTTTTAAGTGCTTTGTTTTGTTTCGAGCATTCTATTACAAATAAAGCTCTGTTTGAAAATAAGCTTCTGCAAACTGCTTGTTTCCAAAATTCAGATTGATCGACTCATATGGATCAACCTCAGAATTTACATATCAATAATATTCAAATTATCAAAATAAGTACCATTAGCCTTATGATTATCGTTACGATTTTTCTGGAAAAATACAATAACATATGGAGCTCTCTTACACATGGACTATATAGTCCAAATATCTCTCTTTGTTGATCTTAGATCAGGCAACTCGTGGATTTCCCATCCTCTGAATCCCATAGGTATTGGATTTTCCTGGGCGATTTCTTCAAACAGCTTTAGTTTTATGGAATCTTTAGGGTATATGTGTTTAATTCTTAGCTCAATGATCGAGATAGAAATGGCAGCCTTCTAATCTCCTATAATGTCAGCGTAACAGTTATCATCATTTCTAGCACGAACCAGTTTAATTTTCTGCTTCCCATGATAGCATTTGTATAATCGAAAAAAAAACTCAAGAAAAAGTTTAATGGTATGAGTAAATTAAATTCTCCTCGAGCCTGAACAAATGTTTTTACTGATCCTCGAGGCCAGCACTATTCTGCAACACCCATTCCCCTACCTTCATGTTCGTTAAAACGTAGAAGGTTCTCGACAGTACTGATAATACAAAGATCTGGAACCTTTTCAATTTTCTTTCCATTTAGTTCATAGGTTATGGATTCAAATAGGAAAGATCCAACATTATTTGTGAGAAAACAGGAACCCGTCTTTCCAGCTGTACTTTCCTCAATAAGCGTTGCTTCTATATAAATCTCAGCTTGACTAATATCCATAAAATTATATTGTTGATTGATAACAATCTCTATCTTATCGCTGTTGGTAAAGGATTTTGTGAATGGATGGTAGGTATGCCATTCTTCTCGAGGGATAGACTCATCCACGTTGACCGGGTGAAATATTTGTAGTTTTTCTGATACGAAATCCATATTTGCTAGCAATTGGATGTAGATACACCAAACTTTTCCAAGTGAGTGACTGCTCTGACGTTCGGCTACTGACTGATGTTAAGGCACCAGTCTTACTGTTTCCTTTTCGGTTAAAAACCAGTCCCATATTTCTTAAGTTCCAATCTCACAAAAATTTCGTCACGCGGTGAGACATATTATATATTAATATTATTAAATTTGGAAAGAAAACTTTATTTGGTTTTAGACAACTAACCCAAACTTTAGGCTTATTAGATTCTTAAAGAGAAAAACCTAGTAGTTTCAAGATATCTTACTCCTGGCTAAATCGAAATATGCCTACTGGGAAAGTGTGGCAAACAGTAAAATTATATTCTGTTAGCTATAATGCTTGTATGCTCAATCTGCCAACTGCAATGGTTGCCCAGAAAATACTGGCTCACATCTGTCCCTCTCTTCCCCTTCCAAGTATTAATTTGAGGAATTGTGAAGAGGTAATATCATTGTTTCCATGAATGAGCTTCAAGGTAAGATAAAGAGAAAAAATAATCGACTGGCATGATTTAAATACTCTATATTATTTTTAAGAATCTTCCAAGCAATGCTCTTAACGTATTGCTCGGTATACTCTATAATTTTTTATCTACTTTTACAATTTAGAATATTTGGCCAAAAATCGCTTTGCATGGAAATTGGAGAATGAATTTAAATTTCCATATTATGAGGTTAGTAGTTGAAGTAGTACGACTCTCTGTTGGCATTTGCGTGGGCATTTCAGCCAGTAAAGACCTTTGGATCGCTTAGGAATCTTGAGTACATATGTTTAACTAAGCTTATGCAAGGGACTACACACACCGGCATAATTAGGGGAACGGGCAAAATGTACACTAAGTTTGACTTCAATTTTCTCTTGAACCCTTCACTCGATTTTGACTTTTTTTTGTTAAATTGTAGCCTGGTTCTTTAAAAATACGTTAGAGATAATGCTGATTTTAAACAATTGGTCCTAATGTTATATGCAGGGCTAAAAAGAAAGTAATGTTTTTTGTCAATTTTTGGGACTCTCTGTAGAGTGAACGAATGAAATTCGATATCATTCGATAATGCCAATTTAAAGATTTATCCTTTCTGAACATTTTCTTTTTTTGTTCACTCTGAGACCTCGAATATTAAGGATGCTACAGGGTTTTGTTAAAAATAGTACTTTTTATGGGTCGATGAATTTTCCTTAATCTTTGTAGAGTGAACGAATGATATTTGATATCATTCGATAATGCCAAATTAAAGATTGATCCTTTCTGAACATTTTCTTTCTCTATTCGCTCTGATACCTCGAATATTATGGATGCTACAGGGTTTTGTTAAAAATAGTGAATTGGCCTACTTTTTAAGGGTCAATGAATTTTCGTTAATCTTTGATATGTTATAGAGACCATTAAATCTAAATGTTTTATGACATTAAGTTTCATTCCTGATAGTGTTACCGTTATCTATCCAGATATAAATAAACACGCTCCAATTTATGCACTAAAGCACAAATTGGACCAGTCCTAAGCCTGGATCAAGTGTGAAGGAAGGCCTTCGAAAATAACATTTCACCAAATGGAAAACATAGAAGGGACTTTTATTTATCCCTGTATAAGTAACGGTAACACTGTCAGGAATGAAACTTAATGCCATAAAAATTTTTAGATTTAATGGTCTCTATAACATATTAAAGATTAAGGAAAATTCATTGACCCTTAAATAGTAGGCCAATGCACTATTTTTAACAAAACCCTGTAGCATCCTTAATATTCGAGCTATCAGAATGAATGAATGAATAAAAAGTGAAAATGTTCAGAAAGGATCAATCTTTAATTTGGCATTATCGAATGATATTGAATTTCATTCGTTCACTCTACAGAGTGTCCCCATTGACAAAATTGACAAAAAAAACATTACTTTCTTTTTAGCCCTGTATATGACATTAGGACCAATTTTGTAAAATCAGCAATACCTCTAACGAATTCTGAAAGAACCAGGCTACAATATAACAAAAAAAAAAGTCAAAATCGAGTGAAGGGTTCAAGAGAAAATTGAAGTTAAACTTAGTGTAAATTTTGCTCGTTTCCCGAATTATGCCGGTGTGTGTATATACACTGGAATATGAAATTTCCATAATTATTATTATAGTTGCTTAGAGAGGCAGATAAGGATTGCATAAATATAAGCTAGAACATCCACTCTCTCGCATTCCAATTATTAAAATGAAAGTGTCTATATCAGGGAATAATGTATCACAGGAGTTCCTTGCCCAAGCTAGTAAATATGTGGGATATGATTGGTTCCTTATACAGATGCTTCTCTCGATCTAGGGGATCAAAGTGTGGGGTTTGAAATTTATCCACCTGCAAGAAATATTAAGTATTCTAGTAGGCTTCCAGATAAGACTCTGGTTTGAACTGGGGGAAATTATAGCTATTCACAAAGCTCTTTGTATGTGCTAAAGACCACATGCACGAGATAACTGAATGAACGTCACATATCCGAGCATGACGGCTCAGTATTATTCACGGCCAAGGACAAAGTATGCTGAACGCGCTTAAAGAAGTTTTCACTTCAATTAGTGAACTCATAGGAAAGAATATACGAAAAAAGAAAAGATTTCTTCCACTTCATTGTTGAATAATCAATAAAACAAATTATCATTATAATAGAGTTTCTACGTCGAATTAAATGACTATGGCCAATACCTCCTAGTAGGAAGTGCAAGAACATATCATATTGAAAATAAAGGAAAATAGATTCAAAAAATAGCTAGCTAAAAATACCATTTTCAAGATAGGATATATATAATTTAGTTTAGTTAAGTAATGTTTTATGGTAATGAAAAAAACGTAAATGCCAAACTCATTTTAAATGCTCAAGGTGGATGTTGATCTGGATTTGGAAATGGTGAGAGGGTAGCCTTGAAAGGTCACGGCACTTAGGCACTTGGACATCCTGTGCATCATCCCTAGGTCAACCAATCCATCTAGCCCATCACCCAGCCTAGTGTTGTAAAAAGGCGGTGATGTTGCTCGAGGAGGCTGTTCTGAGAAAAGACATGGCTGGCCATCGTTCTTCCAAAATGGATTCCCTTAGCCCCGTAACAGCGTCGCAATGGCAGAGCAGATGCTTTACTATTTCGTCCTCCTCGCCACAGTCTAGAGGTGTCTCGCATGATCTCATTATGTAGAGATGTTTCTTTAGCTGGCAGTGTCCAGTCAGAAACCCCGCCATGAGTCGTAGGTTCTTCCTTGACATACCCAGGTATGCCTTTACTGCAAACTCATTGGTGTAGCTTAGTGCCCCCCTGGCCAGTCGACAGTTAGTTGTTTCCTCCCATCTTGCTCTAAAGTCTTAATGAGTGATCTTTTGCATCATATTATGTATCAACGTTGCGATAGGTAGGTTTGAAGGGCCAGCTTCCATAATGTTTGAACGGCTGCCTTTCTAGCAAATTTATCTGCTAATGTGCATGGTCTATAACTCAGCAAACAGAAATTCTGTTTTTGCAGGCGGCATCCACCAGTGATGAATTGTGGCATTCTAGCTGTAAATTTATAAATTTTCAGGGCCAGTTGCCAGTGGTGCTTGTCTACTGCCCGTGTCGATTTTAATAGTCTTGTCTATCTATTTTGCTGTTATGGATATAGCAGCAAGTTCAGACTGAACTATGTTTGCATATCCCTCCATAGACCACTTGAGTTCAATTCGCAAGCTTCGGGAGTTTATTCCACAGCCTTCGCATTTCTGGGTTTTTGAGCCATCCACGAAACTGTTAACTGTACCTTCGATTATATGCCCACGTGGTTTTATTTGTACATCATATAGTTTATCGAACACAAGCTTGGGAGGTATGCTGTCTTCCGACTACCCCTTCCCACAGATAGCGTCTAATCTCCCCACATTCTATGCTGCGTTGTAACAATTTAAGTTCCTGATGTTGTTTTGGAAGTATTCTAAGTTGCCGGATAGGTCGCGAGTTTATCTTATTGGTAAGTAAGGACTTTTCTTGGGCGCCAGAAATTCCTCAATTCTCAAAGAACTGTCAAGTATCACCAATAAAAGCTTAAAAGCTAACAAAAATCACTTGATAGACGTTGAGAACTGTAGAATCTCGTTCTTGCCGGAAATAAAAAATGTTCTTAAAAACAAATTTACAATAATTTTATTTCAATAAATATTATTAAAATTAACAATCCAAATTACAACTTTGTTGAACAGAGTTCCTCTAGAGTTGATGAATTAAATTGATGTTAGAAAAAAAAAACAATTAAAATATTAATTTTTGAAATTAGTCAAAACCAAAACAAATTCTGATCCAGCAGTGATTTTTACGTTTGCAAATAAAATACTTAGCTTAGACGCTCAACCCTGGTTGGACACACTTCTCTTCACCTCGTTCCCTTTTTCTCCATTTGCCTGTTATTTGTTAGGTCTTTATGGGTAAGGATAACATCAGAGGGCATAAACGTCTTATAGAGCTGATACGTCTAATGCTGCAATGGTACACTCGGTTGATGCTTGATTATCAATCCAAGCTCTTTGACCAATTTCCGTGAAAATATGCAAACAGAAAAAACTTGTTTTAGACCAGAATGTTGGTTGATATTAAACAAAAAAATGAACAATAATGAACAGTAATTGAAACAATCTCATCAAAATATTTCAAACACTTTTACTTAAAAATTAAATCTACGATCAAAAATTACAAGATTTGTAAATGAAGGATTAAACTATGATTAAAAGAAAACAAAACAAGATTCGTCAATGAATCTGATAAAACTATGTTCCAAATTACAAGATCATTAATGAATGATTAAACTATGTTTAAAGATACAAGATTCGTCAATGAATCTGATAACACTATGTTCCAAAATACAAGATCATTAATGAATGATTAAACTATGTTTAAAAATACAAGATTCGTCAATGAATCTGATACTCAAGTCTACTTCAAAAAAAATAATGATTAAATTTTACTTAAGCACACTTTTAAATAAGTGCCAAATAAATGAAAAGTCCCCAAAAAAGTTTATTTAAAAGAAAGGTTCTAAAAAATAAGCTAAATACTAGTCAAAAATTGATAGAAATATGATTACTTCAAAATTACAAATTAATAAATATGCAAATTCTTCCTAAGTCAAATTTATGTGATAAGAAAACTGTATGTCCTAAGATCACAATACAAGGCTGATCGACATTTCACATTATGTCACCGTTCTCCCATTTCATTCGTCAAAGTGAGCATTACGAGCCACAAGCAAAAATGAATCGAGCACATTTAGCTACGAGTTTAGCAAGGAGCTAAGTTTACAAAGATGAAAGTTATAAATTTACCGTCGACTGTCGGTAGAGAGAAGAAATAAAAATCCAAGGTGAGTTCTCAAAGAAATTCAGTATTATATTTCATAAATTAGAAATAACAAAAGAGACAACTCACCTTAGACTTTCAGAAAATGGGATATCCTATTCTCTCCACTGGCAGTAAACTGAAGGTCTATTGGCTATTGGCTACCCATCCGGTTCTTTCCAAAATTTGGCATAGCCTTTGTTAATAAAATAACCTTGAAAGTGGTGGATTGGAGCCAGGAATTAGCTAAAAACATAAAAGACCAACAGAACTCGGTTATAAAGTAAGGTTAGTTAAAAATTCTCCTTGCCAACTTCAACTACGCAGTTAAATGTTCCTGTAAAAGTTAACGAAATTTACGATAAATATAATAAAATGGATTGAGTAGAGGGTCCACTAAGATCATTTATTCAACAATACTTTACAAAAAGCCCAAGATGGCCCGGAACAATGATGAATACAATTTCTAAATCTAGATTAGAAATCTATAATAAATTAAAGTATTGTCGTCTAAATCATTGATTGAAAATCCCTCTAAAACCTGAAAATTGTCTTTAAGACACTCCTAAAACAAAGAAATAAATTTGTTTAGTTAAAAGCGGAATGTGCAAAAAAAACCAAATCACATTCGACCAAAAATAAAAATGGCTCTCACCTTGACGACGTGAAATTGGAGACCCTAAAACCAACGTTCGCCGTTCGATTTTTGAACCGGTCCAAATCGCATTCAAAGGAGTAGGAGGGAGACCATCAATTCAAATCACGATATTACTATCGCCCTCTATTCAAAGGCCAGTATAATAAAAATATTTTTATAGAAAACGACGTAAAACTAATACGCCTATAATTTTAATGATAGCTCCACCTATGTACAAAAGATCTAACTTCTAGCGAAATCTTACCTAGGTACCGAAACCAAATCGCATGTATATTTGCATAAAAATCACTTTGCAATATAACAATCTTAAAACCTGAAAAACCATGTAACGAATTATTTCGTTACAGCGTTGCAAACTAACAACTCTGTGACTTAGGAATATAGTCAGAGCCACCTCCTTTAGATAAATATCTAGGGGCGGTAAGCATAACATCACTTCCATGGCTCTGGTTGGGATTATTCTCGTAGCTCCCGTTATGGTTAGGCAGGCAGTTCTCTGTGACTCCCCGTCACCTTTGTCATCTTGGCAATAACATATTATACCAAATGAAACACTTTGTATTCCATGCAAAATTTAATCCAAAAGGACTTCTTATAAAAGCATAACAGAGCGCTTTCGGCCTAAGCCATCATCAGTGTTACTTGAAAAGTAAGTAGAAGAACCACCCATTAGCAGAAGAAAATGGCTGCTGTGAGAACTTTAAGAATGAAATGAAAAAATGAAAAAATGACAATGTTATATCAAGATTCAGAGAGTGTTTAAAACTTAAAAAGCATAAAATAGGTGTGTGATTTAAAAATGGTGTTTTTTTTGTAATTTTTTGGGTGATTTTTTAGAGACAAAGGAAAATGGTAGAGGTTCTTACACTTACTTGGCATTGGACCTGAAGAACATATCGACGAAGTGTAAACAAACAACACCAACAAACAATGGTCAAATCACAATTAAAAAGTCAAAAGTCACATTTTAAAAGGTAACATAATTTTAAAAGGACAATGCTCAACCACGCTTTTCGTGGAACGGCAAAATGTGTCGTTGAAGTTGACAGTCATGCCAAGCAAACTCTGAAGCCACAGGAAGTGAACCGCAAAACAATTTTTAGCGGTAAATTTAAATCTTAAAAATAAATGTTAAATTAGTACAGACAGTTATTTAGAATACAAATGAAGCAACTAACATTAGAAAGGAAGTCTGGAGAACAGACTGGCTGACACTAAGCTAGTTGAGGCCAAAAGATATGATCAATGTTAAATAAAAATGTTATATAAAAAAAGTGTTATATAAATAATTTCTAGAGCATAAATGATGACTCAAGAAAGTCATTGTATTAAATAAAGATGGTGCTTACTGAGTAGAAGAATATTTGGAAGGAAAACTAAAGTCAAAAAAAAATTTTTTTTTTATAATTATAAAAAACAACCGTATTAAAGGCAGACATCAGCTCGACCCAATCTACGAGACTGCCCCCCCCCCTTGTTTGGGTGCTATAATTTTTATTTGAAATAAAAATTTGTTAGGGTATTTATAATCAGTGCAGTAGATATGGGCAAGACTGACCCCACCCAAAATGAGTGAAGAGATAAAATAAATGAAGTACTCTTAGTGGATAGCTATTACAGAAAATAAAGAAAGAACAAACTCAGCAAGTAAGAAGTATGCAAGTAAAAACAAAGGAACCTTACTTAAGAAGTCTCCTGTGCAGAGAAATGTATGATCTATTTAGATTAACCTGAGTATTCAGGCAATGGTTGTTCTGAGACAGCTTTAAGCTTTAAACACTCTCTGAATCTTGATATAACATTGTCATTTTTTCATTTCATTCTTAAAGTTCTCACAGCAGCCACTTTCTTCTGCTAATGGGTGGTTCTTCTACTTACTTTTCAGGTAACACTGATGATGGCTTAGGCCGAAAGCGCTTTGTTATGCTTTTATAAGAAGTCCTTTTGGATTAAATTTTAATACAAAGTGTTTCATTTGGTATGATTCATACATGTACACAGCCACCACTCTTCACTTATAATAACATATTAGGTCTTCGTCGCTGGCGTCAAGTCGTTTGCCTCACTTTCTTTTTTCTTCTTATAAATAAATCCAGAGTTTACCTTATCTGTTTTTTCCTCTCCTATTGTGTTAGGTAAATGTATTTTTCTCTTTCGACTTCCATGTCACTGTCACCCACAACACGTTCATACTATTTTTCTAAATAACGTTTTTTTTTTAATGACTCGCATTTATACAGGCTTGTCTAAACGATCACACAATTATACCTATATGTTAGAAAGACTTATGTCATAGAATCGATGCATGATGCATGGACAAAATCTGTTTCGATCATTTAAGAACTTTTCGATTATTATTTTAGATGAGAAAGAACGCCTTCAGAATCTCGCAGTGGTTTAAACGATGCTTTTTGAGTAGTATGATGAGACAATCTCTCTAAGCTGAAACTTAAATTTTTTAACAAAACCCGTTTTGGTAGTCTGCTCCTTATTACAGGGCTTAAGCACTTGACTAGAAAGTGATAGTATTACTACAAATTGGTACATAGAAAGCCCTAATGGAAGAACCGTGGCTTTCGATTCTCCCTATTTTATGTTGTGACTGTTTTGATATAAAGTGTGACGTGTAGCGGTACAAGTATTGAATTATTTGTATATTTTCATGCAGCTCAGAGTTTTATACAATTACATTGAATAAGAGACAGAAAATATGAAAACATGTCCGGTGACCCAAGGAAATTTCACGATCTTTCGTTGGCCAGCTCTACCATTACAATACTAATAATGAGGTGTTGTCGGTAAATTTTTGAAAGGATTACAATTAGCCTAATTTGTCTATATTTAAGCAATCCAATGCCACGTTTTTAAAGCAACCGTTGTGAAATTAAAATTTTTGGATGAAAAATTGAAGCCAAGAATGGATGAAAGCCATTATCCGCTGCGTTGCAAATTCTAATCTGATAAAATAAATTTGCTGTACGATTTAGCATTTCATTCATCATTTCAACCTGTAATATTAATAAATTAGAAAAATAACGTGAAATAATAATAGACAGGATACTAATTATACACGCCATTAACCAAACGTAATGGCTACTGTCAGAGCTAAAAAGACTATCTAAAATCGAAATCACTCGATATGATGTTTCTACGTTTCTAATCTATATATAAATAACGAAAAATAAAATGCTAGAACAGAAATTTGAATTATAGCTCAGCTCTTAGGCAAATTGAATATTCTAATAATAATACCAAAATGACGAGAAGTATATTTTTAGTAGCGATGCTTTTAGTTGCTGTTAGGGTAAGTCATTAATTTTATTTGATTTATCGATTTGACCTGGAGTAAGGGTGCAACAGGTCATTTGACTGTGTTTTGTAGATATTTTAAATAGGGTCCGAAGAAATCACTTCGAATACAAGGCGTCCTACAGGATCATTTGATTTCATTAAGATGCGTTGATTGGGATGTTCTTCAATAAGTTTCTATAACTATCGATTTAGATCAATATTCAACTTATAGCAGCGGTGTTGCCAGGTCCAATACTTTAATTTCCCTAGTATAGTAAAATTTGAAAATTTTCCAAGTGTGATGTAGTTTAAAAAGGGTTCCTGGCGAAGCTAAAGCAATGGTTATATTTTCTTCACTAAAGAAGATTATACAAAAACGGAGCGAAATAAAATAAAGTACTTTACAGACCACCCCCACCCACCGCTGGAGTACTACCCTCGTTCACCTTAAAGTCATAAATGGCATTGCCTCGCTTGTGACACTCTCTGGAGAGCTTCTCAAAAATTCCTTTTCCGCGAGAAAAGGCAAATTCTTTTTTTTCGCTATTTTGTTAAAAGAGCCATTTTTTTCTAAACAGAACTAAAGTCGATTTTCAAATTCCCCTCTAACATTCTGAAAAATGTCTCTTGGAATAATTTGACAAGCATCAATTATTATCCTCTGACACAATTCTTCTATAGAGAAGCCGGCTGAGTTTTATAAACTAGCGATTTAATGTGACCCCATAAAGTGAAGTTTATAGGGATAAGCCCAGGTGATCTTGGCGACCACTGATTTGGATAATTTTGTACCAATCACTCTCTCGCCACCTCAGCATACCGCTGGAAGTGTAGAAGATCTTCGTTAAAATTTTGATTGCCTTGTAAATCTCTTCGCTTTTCAATTTCAACGACAATCGAAGGTTTCATAGTTGGTTTGAGCATTTCAGCATAAACTTGGCGCGTTAAATTATCTTCAAAAAAAAAACCTATTGATATTGTCTCCCAGGATTCCCGCCTAAACATTGACTTTTTGAGATGTTGAGTGTGCCCCTCTGTGAAAAAATGTGGATTAGAGTCGTTTCATTTAGGAAAAATATGGCACATCACTGAAACAAATGTTTTTTTATAGATTGTGGTGTTGCCGTAATTATCCCTGTGATGGTTTCACAAGACTGAATTCTTCTGTCGTCAAGTTCTTGGGTTGCAAGGGCCAATAAAAAAAGATGAGAAGTGGCCATTTTGAATAATTTTAGGTTGGATTGGGTTAGTTTAAATTAGTCCGGATGATGATGGAGCAACACGCTATGCTCCCTTTTTTATTTGCTAAATATTTACTCACAGGCATTTAATTTAAAATAATATTTTAACCTAAATATAAATGAATGGATTCTCAACAATTAATTATTGCCCCTGGCGTAATGGTTTACTACTATCGCTACTTCCCTCGATTTATTGACTTTTTATGGCAATGGCAGCTTTAGTTTATAGAAAATTATTCATTTTAAATAAGTTCAATAGAGAAGTTGCATAGTTTCATATTTGAATACATATTCTGATATAAATATTGTCTTTCAAAGGGGCGATAAATTTTATCTCAACAGTAATCAACATACGACCAACTGGCGTGCTGTGCATTTTTTCTGGATTGACTGTATGCTCTTTTCCCTGGGACCATCTCTCTATCAGGTAGAGTGCTCGTTCCATGAGTCTCCCTGCGCAATTTAGATTAGCTTGGGTTCGTTTGGTTTAATTTCCTAGGCGCTTTTTTACAACTATTTTTAGCTAGTTTCGTTTAGGTTGGGCACGTTCAAGCTAGTCAAAAACCGCGTGGAGCAAAATAAGCCAAGCAAATGAATATATTGAATGGCTTCTGCCAGACTTCAATATTTATTTGAGGACGTCCAAAGTAAAGTTAATTATAGTTTATTTTACAGTTGTTGCACGAAACGTTAAAGAATATTAACGCGTATTAATTAACTAATTATTTTTTATTTTTACTCATCAATTGAATCATTATTTCTTCTCTAAGTATGTAATTCAAGTTTTAAATAATATTTTTCGAACGTTTTCCGGCTAAATCCGTTTCTTCTAGTATAGTTTGTCTATCCCGATGCAAATACTTTAAAACAACTCTCATTTTTTGAATCCTAGATAGATATTAATTTTCATTTTCATATTATATATCCTTCGCGCATGCGATTCCTGATGAAATTCCGAATGTGGTGAAAAACGCATGTGGGGTAACTGCAGGGCCTATTTTACCATTAGGCCCATTAGGCCCGGGCCTAGGGCCCAATGGCAAGTGGGGCCCAAATGTGCAACATAAAAAACTACATAATTATAAGAATATTTTTTAAAATATACATTTCCTCGATAAAAAAATCAGGATACTGTTTCGCCATCTTTATAATCTGAATTCTAAAACAAAACTAATCTTTATTAAACAAAAATAACAACTCGACAAAACGTAGGCTGATAAAAAAACATTTTATTAAAAATATACCAGAACAAAATACAGACAAAGTAAGTGGGTGTACGAAACAATTTTGACGGTAAAAAAAACAGGCACTTACAAAGGTCAGCATTTTACAAAGTTAAAGTAAACGGCGAAAAAATGAGTAGTTAGTGTATAGTATCAAATCTGGCTGTGTTTAGTCTTATGCAAACTTTTTTCGAAGAAAAGTGTTAACGTTAACCTCAGTGTATTTGTGTTATTTGAAATATTATTTTATTCTTACTAATTTATGCTTTGGTTCAAAAAATGTTCTTTCGTGTTTCTTTTTTAGTTTTTCTAAAAATCTGTTATTTTTTTATTAAAATTAATGCAAATTTATAAATAATAGAAAAGCTTAATTCAAATCTGAATAAAAAACTACATTAGTATAATTAATATTTTCAGTTCGAAATCGAAACAAAAAAAATTAAGCGGAAGCGGGAGCTGAAGTCATTGGGACCCGAAGATTTGCTAGGGCCTAGGGCCCAACTCCTTGAAAAATAGGCCCTGGGTAACTGGGTCATGATTTTACATGATCGTCCCAAGCTGACTTCTCTTTTTTTACTCTATACAACCCCTTAATTTTTATGCTATTTTAACAGAATGCAATTAATTTTGCTCTCTGGTATCTTGTTCTAGACCAAAAAACCTTAAATCATAAAAAATTAATTTTTTTTTTATTGCACGGAGGCCCTAGTTGCCCCATGAATTTGGGGTAACTGGGTCACCCCCCTCTTTTTTTGGACAATTTCGTAGAAGCATTTCCATTGGTTAATTAAAAAAAATTGGAAGTTAGTTATTTTGCTTTTTCTAAGAAAGAAGATCTAAAAAGAGAAGGTAAATATCAGAAGTAAAAAAAAAATCAAATTCATTGAAAAATAACGGTTTTTATTAATTTTTACAAAACATTTTTTTTCTTAATTCTGAAAAATATAACCTAAGTCAAAAAGAGTGATTTTCACAAAACTAAAAAATTCTAGTTAAATCAGAAAGATCGGTTGAAAATCTTATCATATCCTTATATCGAGCAAAGCTGCTGGCAATTGATGTTGAGAGTTTTCTTCCTACATCAGACATATGAGTCTTCAGAAGTTAAAAAAGAAATTTCATAGTTTGTGAACGTTTTAAAAAAAATCGTACTCCAAAGCCTTTGTTGTTTTTACGCAAAATTCTGATAACATACCAGGTGTCAACGAAATCGTTTAACAATGCACCATTCAAATGTTTTTTTAAGGCGAAATTTGAAATTTTGGTTGAAGATATGGTTTATGAAATCACAGATTTTCCACTAAAAAACAAATGAATATCATTTCCGGTTTGACCGGAAGTGAGCATGAGGCAAAAATTTCAAATACAACCCTACATATATTTTTACATATATGAATAGAACTTCAAATTGCCTTTTTAACCATGTATCACAAGTTGCCATTTTTTTTTCAAAATGGCCGCGTAAAGGGTATTTATCCCAAATTCAATATGGAGGCATTTTGACATCACCATTGGAGGTTTTGTCAAACTGCCCGTTGATATAGAAGACAAGATAGGTTTTCATGCAGAATTTTCTCACTGTTGGAAATTCTAGATAATTGTTATAAAATTGAAGCATTTTTAGTCTTTCCTTAAAACGTCAAAATTTATGTCAATTTTTATCGAAATTTTGAACAGAACCCTGTACATATTTTAACACATCTGGATAGAGCTCGAAATTCTCTTTTGAACGATGTATCACAGGTGGCCATTGTTTATAAAGATGGCGTTGTAGAGGGCATAATTCAATATGGCGGCGCGACGCCATATTGAATTAAGCCCTCTACAACGCCATCTTTAAAAAGAATGGCCACTTGTGATACATCATTCAAAAGGGAATTTCGAGCTCTATCTAAATGTTTAAAAATATGTATAGGGTCCTATTCAAAATTTCGAGAAAAATTTACGTAAATTTTGACATTTTAAGGAATTACTAAAAATGCTTCAATTTTATAACAATTATTTAGAATTTTCAACAGTGAGAAAAATCTGCCAGAAAACCTATCTTGTTTCCTATATCAATGGACATTTTGACAAAAAATCTATTGGTGATGTCAAAATGCCGCCATATTAAATTTGGAATAAATGCCCTCTACGCCGCCATTTTGAAAAAAATTACAACTTGTGCTACATCGCTGAAAAGGGAATTTCATGCTCTATTCAAATATGTA